>JABUIW010000196.1:56678-84988 GCA_013363375.1 Menidia beryllina | reverse complement strand
TTCAATTTGCTGCAAATGAAGACAATAAAATGATGCGCTTCCTGTGAGAAAATGTTCATCTGCGCTCCTCTTTTTTCCTTTTCTTTCCATTTTTTGTTTTTGTTTTTTTTGTCGGGCTCAGCATTGCTTTGCAACCTTTTTTGCTCTTGGCAGCTTTAGGTCATCATTCAGTCAGTCTTTGTGTTTTGTCTTTCAGCGTAATGCCCTCTGTGTGTTCTTGGGGGTCTTTCTTCCAAATACTTTCAGAGTTTTTTTGTGTGTTTTTTTTCCTCTATAGACCCAGGAGTCAGGCAGGCAACTTCTCACGGTATTGGCCTTTTCATGCGAAGATGCTCCAACTTTTTCCGGCTCCTTCCTTCACAAGGCCTTCCTTTCTTCTCTGTCACGCAGCGAAGTGTTTGTGCATACCTCAACAGCTTGACAAAAGAAGGCACAGATCCTATTCGCTTTGCCTTTGACATTCACCTCTTGTTTTTACAATCTTTCCAAGGCGCGCTGTTTGCACAGCGGAACAGGCTTTGTCTTGAAGGGCTTGGACAATGGCAAGCGCCATAATGTAATCTCTTGAGGGGAGCGAGCAGAGGGGTGAGGTTTTAGACGTATGTGCTGGTGCTTGCCCCGGCCGCCCGCCTTCACCTCGCTCCCACCCTTTCCTTCAGCTGTATTTCATGTTAACAGCGACTTGGAAAAGAATGCGTGTTGTCACTTAAGCCTTTGTAAGGCTCACCTAGGTGGTTTGCAAAGGGAAAACAAAGGTGTTTCATTCCTGGAAACACCTCCTTCCTTTGTTAGACTTTTTTAAGAGTACACTGTAGCGGTTTGCCCACCCACATGCACATCTTCTTGCATGTCTTCTTTAATCGACGCGTTTAGGAAAGATTGTTGGTCTGGAGTTGAGTTGAAGCTACTCGGACCCAAACGGACACGTTTGTCTGTTTGTCTGCATGTTGTCAGCCTGACATCAGGGAGATTTTTCTCTTGTGCTGAAGAGCAGCAATTTTTTTTCTTCCTTTTTTGTGGATCAATGTGCTCATTTATAACAGTTTCACATAATAAAAATCTGTGTGAACCAGCTAGACAAAAAAAAATAAATCTGGTTTTGTTGACATGGATCAGTTGAATGAGTTTTCATATCAATTTCCCACTTTGCCGTGCGACTGCCTTGACTTTGCACAACAAAGCAACAATGCCAGAGGCTTAACACACCTCAAACTGTTCTGGTTGAGGTTTCGGGGAGGATTTCATTTATGGAATCAGAGCAGCTATCAACACTTTTGGCTTGGGTTGTGCTCCAGCAGCATGTTGTACAAACACGCCGCTATCTCAAACATTGCCCTCGGCATTTGGGATGTCACTTCCAGATTTCAAACAAACAAATATCAACTATAAACGTGTGTCAGTCTCAATATTTAGGAAAAAAAAAACGATGTGTCTCTGCCCGAACCCATGAATTTTTACATAACCACTTTTTTCTGGTACTGGGCGACTAGCTGGAAAAAGGGACCAGCCCACAAACATGGCCCAAACAACAAGTTTGCGGCCACTGTTTTAGTGTGCGAATGGCGAATGAGAATTAAGAGCTCAGTGGTTACTGAAAGGTAATTTCCTCACTTACAGGCACCTCTAGAGAGAGTGGGAAAATAATCCCTAACGTGACCAGTGGCCCTCTGGGAGTCAGCACGTGTTATAAGCCCATCATTTATGGGTCAAGTGAACCTCATTTTAGTGTAATTGCCCATATGATTAGCTGGAAGCCTACTTTGTTTCCTACAGTGCAGACATGGAAGTGGCAGCATGGGACCCCATGTGGTGCTGCGTTTATTGAGAGAGAGCCTCTGTCTAATAAAGTTCCATTGTTCTTAGCCCAGTGTGTCCGCGTCTGCGCAAGTGGCACTGACAGCTGCACCGACATGACATTTGGGACTGTGCATATTTAGTTGCATGAATGCGTGCATTCATTGTGCAGGTGCAGGCCAGGCCGCCAGCACAATGCAGCTTATCTGTGCGTCGTGCGCACAACACCGCTCACCTCTTTCTCCACTATCTGCAACACGGGGATGTCAGAGCCCCGCTTGTTTGAAGACAAGTCTTGGGGTTTTTGTTCCAAACAGGTGCAGCTGCCTCAACTGTAGCGTGACATGCAGCGTTTTACAGCTTGTTGGTCAGCGTTCCACAAAGGTAGCTGCTGCCTCCAGTTGTCAGGGGGAGCGTCGGATGGCTCTATTGCCGGATTCAGCTCTGTTTTTAGATCACAGAGGGGCCGGGCTGCACATGCAGAAGGTCGGCACTGAACACGGGCAGGTAAAAGGATTTCCTCCAACAGAAATGATTTGATTTGTCCGTGCAAAAATCATGCACGTAGAAGTGAAGCAGTGCTTACTGTGCACGGGGGTTTTGTTGAATGTGTTTGTGTGTGATAGTGTGTCTGTTCAGGGGACACCTACCCAGCATCCTCCAGGTGTCAGAGCTGCCATCTGCAGATGAGCAGCGGGGGGGGGGGGGGGGGGGGGGAGCACAGGAATGGAGTGGAGGGCAGAGCGACGGGTTCCAAAATGAAAGAGAACAACTGGTTCTGCAGACATCTGGAACGTGTTCAGGCGGGTCAGCACTCCGTCTGTAAGTGACTGGGTTCCAAAACGTGGCTTTCAGAGCCCACAGCTTTTTGGAACTTTACAGGACAAAAGAGAAAAAGGAGCTTCATTTGTAGCAAAGTTTGCAGATACGCCACTCGAGTGCGTGGATCATTTGTCCACATTATCAGAACTTCTTTGTGCACGAGCTGTTGAGTTGCTCGGGTCAGAATTGCCCTTAATTGTGCCCCGAGAGGAAAAAAAAGAAGCATCCAAGAGAAAATCATTTGCCTGATTAGAGACATGAATAAAAGATCACACACGCTCAGCGTTTTCTTTTTTCTTCATTGTTCTCAATTAGCCTCAAATTGTGGAATCAAAGGCGTGTTTGTATTGCCGTTTTTTTGTACAACTTGCATGCGGCGTCCGTGCGCATTGATGACGCGCGGCCGTGTTGTGGGGTGTTTTGTTGCTTGTTTGTGGGAGCACAAGGTTTCTCTTGAAGTCTCTCTTTACCCCGTTAGCTTTTTCTCTCTGAAATTAGCGACCTCCCACCTTCAATTAAGACCATCTCGCATCCTCTCTCAATTTAGGGGCCCCATCCTGATCGCGATGCCTTCAAAGAGCTCCGATGACCTCTTTGATGCTATTATTTATTCTCTGTGACCCCCCCCTTCCCCCCTCCTTCGTGGGTTTGCAAATGGCTGTTTGTAGTGTGTGCTGCTGTGCGTGCGAGGCTATATTAAGGCTGACCCCAGGTTAGATCATGGAGTCGGAGTGACCTGCTCAAAGCCCGGCAGCCCAAGAATGGAGAGCTGTCCATTTGATGAGAGAAATCTTTAACATGCTTTCATTGGAATCAATTTTTCTGAAAGAAAATATCAGGCATCGCTAACTGCGTTACGATAGATTGTGGCCAATTTTTTCGACTTCAAAGCCGCGCACAAGAATCCCGTTGTTTGTTGTTTAGTTGGTTTTGCGTGGTATGTGAGTGTGTGACGTTGTTTGTGCTGTGCGAGCGCCGTTTGGGAAGTACACTGATCCTCTGTGTGCGCCTCTCTGGACTCCACACAGGGCCTCTGTTCTGTCCTGAATATTGGCAACAGAGGACTCTCAGGTGGGCCGAGAGTGTGTTCACTCCGCCAACGGTTTCCATGTCAGGTTTGACGACTTTGTCAGAGCACAATCTGCCCGCCGCCGGTGTCCATCAGAAGGGGTTAGGACCGGGGATTTGGGGAATGCTCATCCCAGGAAAAATACTCGCTCTGTAATAAAAACCTGCTCCTGTTTTGTTCCTCTTTTTCAGGTGACGTTCATGAATTTCAAAGTCGTCCGCAAGTGAGAAGAGGGTGTCGGAGCTGAAGTCTCTTGTTTCTGTAAGTGTCTCGCATTTAGCGGAATTACTGACGAGGGCTTCCGGTGCAGTGACCCCGCCGACTTCTTCCTTCTTCTCTGCCCACTGTTCACCGTGCCTGACAATCGCTCCCATGAAAAAACCTCTTAATGAGAACACAGCACAGAACCCGTCCACTCATGCCTCCGTTTGAACGCAGTTTGTGCCATTTTTTTTGCAAGAAAGCGGAGTGCGTGTGTGCATGTGTGTGTGCGTTTGTTTGTGTGTGTGTGTGTGCGTGCGTGCGCGTGTGAGTGTGTGTTATTCCATTTTAACTAAACTGTATCTGACTCTGTGCATGTCTGCTACCTCTCACCTCTCCACCAGCGCACACAGAACGCTTTTGATTTGTCTCCCGGTGAATGCAGACCTCCACTCTGGGTAGTGTTCTGCCCCGTGCACCCTCAATAGCTGCTTTCACTTAAGCATGAAAGGGGTCTTTTAAAGGCTCTCACAGGCATCACTCCAGGAGCCTTTCAGCACTGGGACCTACAGTATGACTTTTAATGGACTTTCTCTCTGCGAGAAATAAAGATTATATCTGGAGTCAAATAGTGTTTTAGGTAACAGTATCCCAAATTAAGCTGGTGAGGCCACATGGGCCAATCTCAATAGTTTTAGCAGAGATGGGAGACACTGGAAATGTACAGATGGGAGGAGTTGAGGAAAAGAGTATTCTGACCATCTGGCTAATCCCCCCGTTTAAGAATACTTATGAAGGCGCTCTCTGGTGGCCCTTGAGCTGTGTCGGTCAACAAGTAGCCTATTTGATTCCCGGTGGCGTGTCTCTCTCTCTCCGAGCTGATAAAGAATCTTCAGTGTTTTTTTGTAAATGGTAAGCTGTGTCCTGTTGGTTGGTGAAGAAGTTCACTTTCAAACAATCTTCCTTATGTCTCGCGTTTCGTCTTCTATCATGAGTTGCAGCATTGGATCTCCTTTATGTAAAGGCCATATTTTGACCTCTTTTTCTTGGGATTGAATTGCTACATTTGTTTTGGCTCCACTTCCCTCTTCAGGTACCAGGAACCTTTTCCTGTGTCGTTGTCCACTGCTAAGCAGCTGTTAAAAGCACAGGCGGCACACAAAGCCCCAGCAGAGCATTTCTGCTGCGAAACGCCTGTGAGCATAGTGGTTGAACATCTTTTCAAAGTAAGTTTAATAGCCGTGGGCTATAGACCTCACCTTGAGTCAGCAGAGGATAAAGACCCATGTGGAAGTTTGCAATATTGGTTAAAAACAGCTTGATTCTTAGATTTCCGATTTTTAAACCTCCCCAGAGCAAGTTATAACGATAATCCTACTTAGTTTAGTTAACAAGCCAATTTTCTTTATGTCAGATGTGTAGTTTCTATTCTTTTCTCAGACCTGCTACATGTTCTATGTTGCTTTTGTGGAACCAAAAGAGCATTTTTCAATTCTTGTATGTTGTAGTTACCAGAAACAGTGAGAGAAGGAAGAAACTAGTGATCACTAAATGCACTAATAAGATCTGTGACCAACAATTGCTATGGGATCAAAGATCTTTTACAATTTATCAAGAAATTGCGCTGAAGATCGGGGAATACCCACACCACTTTGCGCTCACTTTTAATTCCATCACACTCCCTTAATTTCATCAGTTCTTCTGGAAACCTGAAATCGTGTTATTGTGTCTTTTAAACATGCAATTACTTTTCAAATCTAATAAAATTGGGGTAAGACGACAAGTGGACTCCGCTAACATGGTTACCTTTTTGCTGCCGTGACAGCAACAATTTATTGCATCTTTGTTTCACGGGACTTTGAAACGAAGAGGGTGCCATGTGCTGGACGATTTGCAATTTCAAGGTCCTAATTTCCTGTACATTTATGAAAGCTTTGATCAGTTCACTGCATCTGAAACAGGTTTACCAATGAGTTAGAATGGAGATTCAGATAGTTTCATGTGAATCCAGTTTTTTTGTTTAATTTAGTGCTGGGTTAAGACAAAATAACGCTTGACAAATCATAAATTCATACAACTCAGGCAGTACATGGTGTGTGCAGATACAGTACTAGTGTTTTGATTAATAATGTGTCTTGAAAGTTGAGTGTCAAGGAGTTGGACAGAAACTTTCAGCTACTGTATGCAAAATCCCAACCCTACTTACAAGTTTGTGTTGTTTCATATGGCGGCTGTAATGGCAGTCATTTGCAAAGAGTTAGATAAATGAAGAGACCGCAAGTGGCCGTTGGGGTGATTTTTGGTAAACTAATGAGCTAATGAGCTAATGAACGCACTGAGGTTACCTATTTGGCTTCCCCGAAAAAATGTCCTTCTCTGCTCTTTCTCATTTGACTTCTAGTGTGTGAACTTTACCGCTCCATTGAATCTGCAACATCTAACAGGATTTATGGCCGTTTCTCGCTAGTTATCCATTCGTTTACTGGGATTTATCGTGTCCTCTTGAGGATGGACACTCAGTTAGTGGATATGGTTCGTCTGCGAATATAAAATCATTCAGCAGTGAATAGACTGAAGGAAAAGCTCTCCTTTTTGGGACTTGGAGGGTGGGATGAAGCCTCTATCACCTGTGGAAATACATGCAGAGCGTCCAGTTGTGTTCTGCCCCGTTTGCCAGGTCGTGCCTGCACCAGCTTATTTGTCTCTGTGTTTGCAGGCTTGCTTGTGTTTTGCGCACTCATGCCTCATCGACATCCCATCTGAAGCCCATCTGGTTTGCTTAAAAGGCTCGTGGAGCTGCAGTGGCCGGGGATTTAAGGCTGGGCCAAGCCAGCAGCAGTTCCTCCCCACTTACACATAAGTCCATGGTGCACGGCCCCGTGCCAGTAACTGTACGGGCCGACCCTTGTGGCTACCTCCCAAACCACCCAAGCTCATACCCCACTTTCTCTCTTCTATTGCCCTTGAAATGGGGCCTGCTCTAAATATTATCTCCCCTCGTGCTTTATCCCTTCGTTTATCCCCAAGTCGGCAGAAAGAAGAAAGAAACCGTGGGGCTGAGTCATTTTTTCCCCTCTCTCTTCGCTTCTTTTCTCTTCTCTCCAAAACCACAGGCAGCGGCAGCGGCTTCCTGGAGATGAGCGCTTTTGTCTGTTCTGTGACCGCTGCGGCTTTAGGCAGATCCTCCTCTGATGAGGTAATGCACAAGCAAGATGGGCAGGCGGAGGGGGAGAGGGAAGAGGTGTACAGACCGATGCTTCTGTCTAGTGAAGGGCTTCCTACCTTCCTCCAGCAACACAGGGGTCACCTCCTCAGGCTGTGCCAATCGCCTGTGCTGTTCCCCAGCCCTGGCACCAGGTCCTCACAATGCTTTATGCCATTGTTGGGTCATTCAATCCAGGCTGGCGGAATCAAACTGTAGTTGGTAACTTTCCGGGGAATTTTGACGGAGCAGAACGGGAGAGGAGGAGACAGAAGGGAGACCATTTAAACTTCATTTAAATTCTGTCAGAAAATATTGATGTTTTGGGACACAAAACAGTTTTAAAGATTAAATCAGCCCATAAGTGCCCCACAGATGTGTCACTCTGATAAGGAGGCATGTTTCAGTTTGCACTTCTCATTAAAAAACAACAGCATGATTTTACATTTGCAACTTGTAATTTCTGTTAATGGGATGTAACTTGTCATACAACCCTTTATCTCTTTAGTCACTTTCATAGAGAAAGTGGTTGTTCAGTGCAGTGCCAACGCCTGCATTTGACACAGAAGCGCAGTTAGTCCTGTTAGGGAATGTAATGTACCGCATTCATTTGCTTCACTTGATTACTTTTTGATCCTCTTCAGACGAAAAACTACAAGCAATTGTCATTCTTGCTTTAGTTGAATCTTTGAAATATGCGTACATTTGAAATGCTGCGATTCTCTTCGGAACCCCCCCTCCCCCCCGCTGTATCGTAGTTTGAGGCTCTGCTTTTAAGGCCAGTGTTTCAACATGTTAACATGTCCAAATCCTGCCTCAAACCGTCACCAAAATGCAGCAATTATTCTGCGTATGCTTAATTTCTTCATAAATAAAAAGATTTCAAGATTGTTGTGTGAAAGTTCCCACTCAGCATTCACAGTCCATGAATATGTGCATGTACTGCAGATGTTAGGGGAAATTCTCTACGACAAGAACACAATTGTCTTTTTTCTTCACCTCGTTGGCGACAACTGTTACTTTCTGAGACTGAAGGCCTTCTGTTTGATAATGCCAGCAGACACACTGACGTTTTGGATCATTTCTTCCTGTTTTAAGTGTCATGGTACCCTAAGGTCAGAGGCCTGGGTCAGCCTCAGCTGCTGCACTCTGAGCTAGTAGGGGAGGCCACCTGGTCCTCAGAACAGGGTGAAGCAGTATATGATTGTCTCCAAACAATATGCCTCTTCACCTTTTTACATTCTTGAACATGCTGTAGCTGGAAGAGGGCTTTTTCACCAGCTGTTTAGCTTCCTTCAGCACTTCATTTAAAATTGGGTTTCTGACAGCCCATTACTGTTATGCTCGGCCTTACTTTTGCTCATGAACAGTGTGTGTAAATGTGGCCAAAAGGCAGTCAGATTTATGTTTATAAATTAACAATGTGAAAGGAATTGCAATCGAGATATATCAGCACATAACCATTGTTTCAGAATTAGCACAGTCCACTGATGGCAGCAGTTTTACACTTCTGTATTTTAATACTTTTTCTACACACACACTCATTCACAGAGGCTTTCCCCCCCTCTGTTATTGTTTTGGTGTGTTTAAAGCTTTTTTAAATCCAGCTCATGACTAAACAATACAGTCTCATTCTAGAATGTGTAACTTATAGGATAAAACTATCCATTAGGACTCACAAATTGAATAAGTAAAAATACTTTTCTATCCCCTGGAATTTATTCTTGCTCACATAATGATTTAAAAAGCCTATTAGGAGTCCTCTTAGACCAGGCCTAGACATGAAAAAGAACAAAGTTATTACATTTTCAGTCTTTTGAATAAGTTAAGCAATCCAATAATATTCTTGGTTTAAATAATGTTGAGGAAATGTTTCAGCATCTGTTCATGTTTTGGCTGAAATATGAACAAAAACACGCTTTAATTTTTACAAAGATGTAAGATAATGATTTATATAGCTCGCAAAGCCGAATGTTTCCACCTCACATTTTTTCCTCATGACCAAATTATTTTTGGTGGATGTTGACAAGTGAATCTATGACGTGTTTTCTTGTGAGACTGGAATGGACTGAAAGACTGGAAGTGATAAGTTTCTGTATGGCTGCACATGTTTGCACAGTCCAGTCTGATTCTGACGTGTACTCTTTAGCGTATGAGATTCATAAAGATTTTCAAACGGTGACTCCCACAAACTGCTTCAGTGTCACCTCTGATAGCTGATTGTGAGTTTTGTGTTGGTTGTATCAGGGAAAAGAGGGAACAGTGAGGGACAAAGCGCCAAATTTGCAGGAATAGTTCCCCCGCAATTCTAATCCGTTCTCCTGAGGGACTTGTGTCAGTTTCCCATTTGTGAACAGTATTTAACTGACCGTAAAAAGGAGCTCACCAACAAACACCCAGCAACATCACATGCTCATGATTACAGTATTCTCATTACTGTAAAAATCCCGGATCTCATTATGAAGCCCCCATCAGCTAAAATGAACTGGCCTTAATGGCTGCTGATTGCATTCCTACACTGGCCAACCCCCTCCTCCATTTTTACTGATCTGATCATTTAAGTACACGCTCGCATAATTGAGGTCTCTTCCTTGATTAGATTTGCACCAGCTTTTAACAAAGCCGACTCGAACTTAATCCAATGAGGCCCATTGTAGCGCGAGCAGGGGGATGACATCGCTCCTGGTTAGCTTCAAAATCCACCATGTCCAGCAATTAGAGGCAGCACTGATAAAGAGGCTGGACTAATGAAACCAACAGCATGTTGTTTCCTCAAACCTCACGTGATGCCACCAGTGGATGTTTACTCAGTGGCTGCTAGGAACCGTGTATTTGCAAAGTTTTTAGAAAAAGTTCAAAAGCTTATTTGAACTTATTTTAATTCTATAACAACGACACAGGCATGGGAAAAGGCAGCATGCTTCTCCAATGGGGTTTTCTCAGATTTGAAAGCTCACTTGTCAAGATTAAGAAAACATGAGCCTATTTGGACTGGAGCTGTTGTATACGACACGTCACATTACTTTGAAATGTGGAGTTGACACGCACACGCCGCCCGACGGGACTGGGACAAGCTGCTTGACGGGGCATTTAGGCCCCGGCTCTGGCCAGGTCCTTTGGTGACACCAGCCCATCCGTAATCACAGTTGGACACTAAACCTCGTCCTGACCTGTCGCTGTATGTCACAGGCTCAGTCTCTTAATCTTGCCCTTTGTTCTGTGTCATCCCCAATTAGTCACGTACCAGAAGCCATCCAAAGGAAAGTGTGTGCTTGGTATGTGTGTGAGTGTGTGTGTGCGGTAGCATGCCTGTGCGTGAATACTTTAATTACTCTTAGCTGGTGTGCGTACTTTTGCACTTAAGAGCTTGATTACAACAACCGGATGAACATTCGGACGTGTGCTAACCTAACTGTTATATTTTATATTAAGAGGGGAGTATCCCCAAAAATGAATCAGTTCCAACTTCATACCAAATGGAATTGATGGATTTGGTGCATCTATCTATTGAGATGAGTGTCCAGATTTAGAACAGGAGATCAAGCTTTTTTTCCCCCTTCCTACCATTTGTTCTCTGTTAAACCTTCTTCTATTCTTAACAAAAGGATTTCCCTATAAATAGGTTTGAACATGTTGAAGCTCACCTGGTCAAGCTGCAACTAATCCAGACCTTCCTATGCAGTTCTCTGAATGTTCAATGATCCGGACCATAAGGTCTACACTAATCAGCCTGCTAGTTTATTGAATAGAGAGATGTATAGAAGGGAAAGAAGAAAGATGCTTTTTTGTGGTACATTTTTTTTATTTCAAGTGCTCTATTGCTTGACTTAGTTTGAGACAAAGCAGGGCAGGTCGGGAAATCAGAATTTCTGAGTGTGTAAGCATGCAAAATGGTGCTCGCTCCACCTTATCTGGGTTCCGTGTTTACAGAAAGTCGTTGACGGGGCAGTGGGATAAGCATACTTTGATTTACGGCGAAAACAACGCTGCATTCAGTAGGCCAGGGACACTGTCGGCTGAAGTAGCTTAGATAGGAACACGAGCCAAATTTATGTGCTTGTGCTCAAGAGGGCAAGCACCATCAGAGTATGTTTGTTAAAGCCTTTGGATGAGGCTCTAAGATGCTTGGCTCCCTTTCAAATGCTACATCACTTGCTGATAATGGAGACGGATTCTTAGTCCCGTTGCCAATTTGTCGTTTTTTTTTAAAGACGTGCACGTAGAGATGCACTAGAAACGGGCCGCACAGACCTGGAGAAAAGAACAACCATAAACAAGGGTGATTTATCAGCTGGACGCAATTAATTTAACCCATGGAGTCTTACTCAATAATTAATATCTATTGGCACATGACCCTATATGCCATACAGTAAACAGCATGTCTCATAACTATGCATGAGATCTTGTTGTCAGCTAATATATGGCTGAAAGGCCCAGAGACAAGCCCTGGGTCTTAATAAATCAGCCATATCTAATGAAGCCCTTAATTGTGATTTACAGCCTGCGAGCCCGGTTCTGTGATGGAGGGAGAAATGGCTGAAAAGAGGGAGCGAGAGGACACAGTGAGAAGAGAGGCCTCATCCAGTGGCACCGTGCACGAAAAAGAAATAAATGAAATACACCGCTTTAATAATAATGCTGTTCCCTTCCAGCAACTGTGAAATTCTTGCTGGATTCTCTGGGGAACTTTGTTCAGACATGATCCTCAGTTTTGTACAAATCAAACAGCTGGAGGAGGAACCGTTCCGCTCTCTGTCCAAACAAAGAGGGTTTTCAAATCTACCTAAAGGAGCCACCTACCAGTCTTTTGGGTGTTTTTGCGTGTGGTGATTTGACTTTCTGGGTAAGCAGATATTGACCTTTTTAGCCATTTCAACTTTTTCTTTTTTGTGCCAGAATGAGCAGTTTTCTTCTCCCCAAAGTTCTAATCTGAATGAAAACACTTGGTGGACGTCTTCTGTGCCTGAATGCTTATCAGCCCATGGCATCTGGACATGGGTCTTGCCGGACTAAACGGCCCCACCTGAGGCTTTAGCTTTTGCCCCGATTCTGGGACTTAGTTGCATGTGCACAGCGGCTGCCGTGGGTAGGTGGATTAACGCCCTACATAGGTTGAAGTGAGGCCTTGTGCGTCAGCCACAATGCATATTCTCTGTAGGACAATGGATAGCTTGTGCACGGAGAGCCTTTGAGCTTGCTCACACCTCTCAACACTCCAGGCTGTCAGCGTGTGTGTGGATACTGATGTAAATGTGTTTTCACATCAAACTATTTCATGTCCACCTCCCAGAAAAAACCCTGAGAATGATTTGTTCACGTTGCCGGGGTGTTTTGGTTTTCTCCGGCCCCCTCCGCTTGGACGAAGTCGCTTCCGAAGTGTTCGCATTTCGTCTCTCTCTGCCGTGCACGCGTTTGCCGGGCACAGAGCGCTCCTCGATGGTGTCAAATGCAGCTCATCAATCTGGGTACAACTGTTTCAGGTCAGCAGCCTGCTTCCCACCATACCCACATGTACCTCAGCATGCCCGTGCGCGCTGTGCGAAGCGAGGCCCGGGCCAGGGCAGGGGACGCACTGAAGGAGGATTAGTCTGGATTGTGGCAGCCCCACATGCCGGGGGACACTGACATGCCTCCAACGGCCAAACAAGACAACTGCTCCTGCAGGGCAGGATATATGGTGGTGCTCAACAGCTGGTTCAGCAGTTCAACGCTCTCACATTTTTAAAATCAACACTACATCAATTGTGTCGTGATCGCATAAGTACTTTGAGAGCTAAAAGCTACACAAAGCTGACATAAAGCAGCTTGATGAGGCTGGAGGAGGAGATACAAATAATATTTCATTTTGGAAACAACACTAATTCAGATGACGGTCTGAATAAAAAAATTGTAAGCCTTACGCTGTGTGGCAAGTGTCACAGAAAAGCCGGATTTGTTGTGAACGTGATCACATCACGTCCATCCCTTCTCCTGACAGACAGTTACAGACTGGAACCACGACTGGAAACTAAACTTTTGCTCCGAGTCCAGATGACTCTGTCGGCATTATGCATGCAGGACGGTCAATAATTGAATAAAAATATGTTGTTTATCGACTGACTGAAAGTAGCTGGCCTCTGAATAATGCAGCCACTTCATACTAACAAAGCTGTGGAAATCCTCAAAGCTCTCTCTCAGATAGGGAACAAAGCTCATTGTCAGAGGATAGAGAGGCAACTGGGATTACAACAGGGGCATGCAGTGAAACGGCTTGTCAGTCCTAATCTGGGATTTGCAGGCATTCACGCCTTCGGGGCGTTCTAAAAGCCACCTGTTTGGAGGCTGCAGCAGATGATGTTACACTCTACAGCACACTGTTTGATCCCAAGTCTTTCATTTGCATTCAAATAAAACAAAAAAAACAAGGAAAAACTTTAATACAATTTTATCGGTCGTTAAAAAGGAGTCACTTCAATTTTTCTGTCTTCTTTTCCAGAATCCATCTTTTCCTTCAGCACTCTTTAAACATAACAGTTTGAAACATTTTTGTTGGTTCTGATGGTTCTGATGTCTAAACAACATCACATTTATAATCAGGGAAAAACAGAACTGAAAAAGCAACTTCTCGCTTCCCTTTATCAAATCTTTTCCAGAGCCCGAATCTCTGTTTTATTTATTTTTGCGTTATTCTCCCAACTCAGCTGTCTCTGAATTATAGACGCGGATCGGGGATGGACAAATGCTGTAAACCACCAAGGATGAACGAGTAAACATTACTATCTAATGATCCTTCTCAACTTCGGTGAGCCCCCTCGAGTGTGGTAATGACTTACTTAAGCGCGCTTTTGCTGGCTGCTGGCCTCAGGGCTGATGCGATCAGTCATGTGTGAGGGCAGCTGTCATGTCGCCACAAGCTTAGGTGATAACTTTCTGCCGCTGATGTCACCCTGAAATAGACTTTAATGCCAGTGATTAGGTTGAAATGTAACCTTCTACAAAAAGTGATCCTCTCCTGGTCATCTACTGGATTTGTAACAAATTTGTTTTCCATTTAGCGAATGATTTTAAAACTTACATGAGCCTTTCAGTTTTTTTTAAACTGAGAATAGAGAACACTGGATTCAGAGACAGATAACACCTTTCCTACTTGCAAAGTTATTCATAGTTTCATTCTTGTTCTTAAGATAATAGGATTTCCTCTTGTTTACCGCTCCTGACAAGTATATGGGGAGGTCGCAGCACAAGGCTTAAAACTTGTGTAATAAGCTTATTTGTGCATCGTACTGGAATTATGTTGGTCCCGGATGAGGTCAAAGGAAACGAGTGGCTTCAAGGGAGACAGCAGGGCAAAGATTTGGTGCCAAACATCGTATTAGATCGGATGTTTGTAGAGCAATTGACTCTATATGCTGCTAGCTGAGACGGATCAAGGGAAAATAGAAGTCTTTGAATTGTTTAAATCAAGTTTTGTATGAAAATCTTCATAGAAATTGTAAGTATCACATTTGATACGTGAAAAATTCTGAGACCTTTTGCTTTAAAGTAAAAACTTTGCTCAAGGCACTGTAGTTCACAATCTGATAGACCTAATAAACTTGGGCATAAGACTACACTACAATTTTTGATTTTATTAATCGACCAAATAAAGAGTTCAGACTTTTCAGATTTTTTTCTTGGATTAGACTTTAATGGCTTAAATGCTCCAGTTCTCCATTTGTGATGCGCTGTCTTTGATGTGTAGTCATTTCATTTTCACAGCTTAAAGTTGACCATATATCAGCAATATTTAATTCCATTTCAGAATGTGGCCGTAAATAAGACACTGCACATTTGTGGGTGCTTTTGTGTCTGTTTTGAATTTAGCAGTTTAGCAGCACAAGAGGGATTAACTCACAAATTCTGGAAATATCCAGTGACAAAGGGAAATTTGTGAACAGGCCGATATCACAAATCTAAAATAATCACAGCCTCCTGCTGCATTACAGGCTGGGGTGTGTTAATGTGTTCAAATGACATGCAGGAATCACAAAAAATGACATGTTCCTCCTCCACGGACAATAAGAAAGGAAAAAGTCATTCCAGTTTAATTCATTCCTGTCAGACCGGCCTGCTTCCAGCTTGATAAGTCCCACCCCTGCTGGTGATGACTCTGCTGCCGCATCTGAAAAAGTCCGACAGGGACTCCGGGGAGGGCAAAGGACATCTGCCCATATTCCAGACTGCTCCAGTCCTGCTTTTCCTGAACCCGTGTAAAAAACTGTTTGTACCAAAAGCAAAAAACAAACAAACAGACAAATAAAAAAGTGAATTTCTTCAAACAAACAGAACAAATTTTTAACATTAAAACACTTTTTTGTGGGATGGTAAAAACGGGAATTTCTGCTGCTCCCTCCTTTTAAAAAAGATTATTTAGTTTTGCTCAAGATTCAAGATTTAAGATCACTTTATTGATCCCTGCAGGGATATTATTTTGTCCAAGTTATCACAAGCAAGATAAAGATATATAAATTAAGTAAGGCATGAATACGATTATACAGGTATATGATACACAGGAGTATCAAAAAATATACTATAGAATTTAGAAACAGGAATTTCTATGTCCAATAGAACCTTACTGTGGGCATTATTAGCATATTGCTTGAATGGAATTCAATGAACTGGTTTTTAACACCACAGAATGTGTGTTTATTTCACTTATTTCTGTGGAGTCAGGATGTTCATAAAATATGGTGAGGAAATGCCAGAGTCAGCCTAATTGCTCAAAGACAACCTGTAGGGATTCAGTGCTCTATATTATTAAACACACGTCTAAATCTCAGCCAGCTCTTTTATGAGCAGAAGGCGTTGTTTTTATGAAGAAATCTTAAAGAGGCATTTGATTATGAGCCTGAATGTCCATTGCGTGGAACTACAGAGCCCAAACACACAAACGGTCCTTTTTCAGCCTCTGTGTGTTGACCTGGGCTTCAGCGGGTTTCTCTGTATCGCTGCCACCAAGTAGATAAAAGTATATGTGTACTGTATTTGTGTTAGCTATGGGTGTGTTTGCTTGCCAGGAAAAATAACGAGCACAAGCGAGGGTGTTGGTCACTTCGGCCACTTCTGGATTTCTGGGGGTCTGCGGTTTTACCGGGCTTAGCTGAGGCACAGGGCCTGGGCCCAGAGACCCGGAGCACAGTGGGGAGTGTTAACACCCGCTGTACAAGTGACGCATTCATCATTATTTGAGTGCTCCATCGTCGCTTTTGCGTTTGATATTTCCATCAGGAGGCTGAATAGAGACACGGGATTCAGTGTGCGTCTGATGAGGAACCAGAGCATGAAGTTTCAATGCCTGTCCATGTGGGGACTTTGAAACGCAGTGTGGAGATGTAGAGAAGTAGTCATCACTTAAGTAATAGTTTGCCCACATGTTCAAAGTGTAGTCATCAGTTCATGGCTGGGAGGGATGGCAAATGTCTCCTGCCTGATGTGACAATCATTTCAAGGCATGAAGAGTGAAAAGTGTCAAGCATAGGATAAAGAAACAGTTTAACCATTTCTTTTTTAGCCAAGTTTAATCAGAAATGGTTTCACAGTTCAGGCTTAAAGCTTGTCATATATGTGGATGACATGTTGTTTAAGGAGCACTATTGCATCTTCTTATACATATATATATATATTACAATCTGTCATAATATTGTGTTGATATTTTCCAGCATGTACATTAAATTCAACCCTAACTGTGCATTTTGCCACCTGCCAAAAAGAAAACTACATCAAAAGTGGGAAAGAAGTGAAGTGTCTGAACAATCTGTGACTTAACTTGGCTTGAAAGAATTAGTAGAACATTTACAGCATAGTTACCTTTGGATAGGAAGTAGTTTCTACAATACTATACAACTAAGTAAAGTAGATGTCATTGTGTAAGAAAATCAGATATTAAGTTACAGTTTTTTTTTTTTGGAAGTGAAACACAGGAATTGATTTTTTTTTCAACCTTTCTCATAAAACTCCAATGTGGGCAGATATTTCAATGAAGACGGAAATCTTGTAAATGCAAAGTCTTCCATTTGTCTGTCATCTTAAAAAAATGTAATGGTTGAGTGTGTTAAACCTGTATTCCTATATAAGACGTTTATTCTAACATTGAGTCAGAGGTATTATGTGGTGCTCTGTACCTGGCCTGAAGGCTCCTTTGTGGCTGTGAAAAAGCCTTTTTTCATGGAGGTGAATACACAGGGCCGCTCAGTGCGCTACACTGATGGTTGCACAGTGTCTGCTGTGTAGCTGGTGAAAGGATTTGGTTGTGATGGCTGATTGATGTAGTTACTTATGTGTGACCCGACAACCGTATGAAGCCTTCGCCCTCTGCTCACCTCCCTTCATTGTTTCCCTTATGTCAGGAAAAGGTCAAAGAATACCTGTGGTCCTGTGTGATAAGCTTTGAAACGTCCCAACAGCCGCAGAGCTGCCTCTGACAATTAAATCACTGGGACTGGGTCAGAATTTCTGAAAACAAAACTGCTTTTCTTGCTATTCACGCCGTGACAAAACTGACTGGAGCTTTTAGGGCAGGCTGGTGCGCTCATTGAGCTTTTCTATTTTGGGCAAAAGAGGCAGGAATTTGGGGAGAAAACAGGGCAGCATCTGTGTGTTCGCATTCCACATGTCTGACCTCTGACAGTGGCCTCTGTTTGCAGTGTTCTGCGATGAACTAAAGAGTCCGGGCAGACCCAAGATTTAGAAGCTTGGAGAGTTGTTCACATACAAGGCCGATTCTTCTCGCTCTCTCTCTCTCTTTCTTTCTCCCCCTCCATATTTATTTATCCGGGAGATTTAACTGAGCGTGCTTTTCTTTTGAGTAACGCCCTGCTACTCATTCACACCTGCAAGATGCAGGCAAGCACAAACATCCACTGACGACCTCTGACTAGCTCAGTGCCTCGTTTAGGTAAAGAAAAGGTTTTGGAGAAGGTAGGATGAGATGTATTTTTTCTTTTCCCTTCAGCTTACTTCACTGTGCGGGGGCACAGTTAGGACCTTGGTTCTTAGATTACGGGCTATTGTGAACTTCATGGAAGTGCCACAGTAAATATTTGGCCCACGCCTTTATTGAATTATTAAGCTTCGAGTCAGCTTTTGTTTGTGGGTCTGACCCTTTTCACTTCAAATGGCCTCCTGAGGTGGTAATGTTGCACAATAAACCGCCGTCGTTGCAATTCAAATTTTGGATATTTCGGAGTACACTGATCTTTGCTTTCGGGCCTTAAAGTGCCCGTAGGATGGAGATAAGTATAAGTAGCTGTTATGGTTTCCACCCCTTCACCACAGTGCCCCATACTGGTTTGGTTTTCTATTGTATGACCCTTTTATGGACTTCCAATGGCATCTGTGCGCCCCCCTTCAGTGGGAGAAGAAAGGCATTAGGTTCTGCTTAAAAGTAAAAGAGACTGGTTGAAAATCCCAGTTTGTTAGCATATATTACTCTTACATACTTTGAGTGCGAGCTCTGTCAGTTTCTCATAATTTTTGCCTACTCTTTAGGCCCAGTAATATGGTGTAAATGTCAGTGGCTCTATGGTCAAACTCGTGGGTTGAGACTTTCTTTCTTAACCCACTGTACAAAGCGTTCACAACAAATTAAGTTAAACTGACTAATGCAAATGATTAACAGCACCAGAGATTCTCCTTTAAGGATGAAACTGACAACTTCAGCTTTCTGGGGGATTTGGTTTATGTTTACCTCGTGCTGCTAGCCCGCCGGCTAACACAGAGGCTCTCTGTGTGTTCCCTGGAACCTTCAGTTTGCTCTCTTTCACTTGTATTTTCTCTCTGGTCCAAAAGACAAACCATTTCAAGGAAAGTCCTCATTTTCTTCTTTCCCCTTGTTCTCTGTCTCTCCTTTTTCTTTGCTGTTTCCCACTTCCTCAGTTCCATCCAGCTGGGACGGCTGGAGATTTTACACCCAATTGGTCCAGTTGGAGCCCTTTGTCGGAGCCCTTCTCTCACTCCACAAGTGGCAGAAGGGACCTGGGTTGTGAAAGGCGCTTTGTGTACTGTTTTTCTAAGAGGGGGCCCTCTCTCCCCCACTCTCATCTGTCACAGGTCCCTCTCCGTCCACGCTTCACAATGCCCGATTGTTTTTGCCAAGTCGCCAGGTTCCAAGCCAGATCTGAACAACGCTCTACTGCCAAATTCCAACCCTGGTTTTCGGTTTTCTTCCACTCACAGAGGGATTCTGAGTTACTGTCTATATTTCAAAGGGGACCCAGCAAACTGTTCTGCCATCAACACTTTTCTGCGTCAGTCTTTGAGTACAAAAGATTTGAAAGGCATCAGAGAAAGGAACTAAAAAAAAATGCTTGACGACAACTGTAAGTAATGACCGAGCGTGCTTTTATCGTGATTATTTTCACAAAGCGCTGCATTCAGCTTGGATATTGTCATCATACCGTTAGCTTGTGCGGTGACTTTTTTGTGCATTCACACTCATGAGAAAAACAGTAAACTGTGTACGAATGACAAATGAAAACCCCTCACTCAACAGGGGGTTTTCTGTTTAGTTATCAAGCAGACAATCTCACCAGCATTGCTCCCAGAGTAACATCCTGGACAGGACAACTGCTTTCAGGGGAGATGTTTCAGGATTTTTAAAAATCTTACACAATGAAAAGGCTTTTGCAGCACGTCAGGAGATGTGTAAAAATGAGCTTGTCTTTTTGGGTACTGCTGTAACATTATGGTCACATAAGGGTTTCCTGAGGCTTTCCTTCTGCCAGATTGATTTATCCATCATTCTATTATTAAATAAACTAAAGGAATGAAAGAAATTAAAGAAACTTAAAAAAAAAGTTAGATAGTAGTAATAGTTAAAAAGGTTTATTTGTATGTTACAATGTTTGTAGCTTTTTCCCTAATCAAATGTAGCCGGTCACTTCTGGTAATACTTGGTGGTTTTCTTTGGGTGATGTCCGGTTGTGGAGAGGAGCCATTGGAATGATAGTTTGGATGATGTTTTACTGGGTGAACAGTGCACGACGCACGCTATTCCCTGCCTGAGCCAGTCACAAAAGGTATCGGGAACGCTCACCAACAAACTCAATGCTGTTGCGTGGTGAAACCCAATCAGAGGCAGCAGGTTACGGCGCCGGGCATTCTTGGCCATATGAGACACCAGTTCCAAGAAACGAAGACTTAAGCTCACCCATAAACACAGCAGCAGCAGCAGCAGCAGCAATATTGTCAGCTAAATATAGGCTCCCCTCTGTCTTCTCCTTCCTGGGCTCCCCACTGCTCTCTCATCGCTTCAGGTTTGAGTGCATGAGTTGATCGTGGATAAGTGATTTGTTGCTTGTCTGGGGCCTAACAGTCTCAAGTGCCTGTGCCGCTGTGTAAAACCTCCGTCTCTCGATTCCAATGCATCAAATCGGGCTGCACGGCGAGTGAAGACGACACCAGTGGCAGGTGGCAACGTTTAATTACTACCGAGGCATCAAAATGCCAAAATCGGTTATGTTCGCACAAGTAGATTCACCAAAAGTACACAACTGGGACATTTAATGTTAGGTAATAAACCAGTGAACTACTAGCTTTACAGTGCTCACTACTGTGTTGTCAGAGTGGCCTACGACGTGCTTTCAGAGGTTCTTCCTCACAAAACTGCATGAAAATAAACACAAACTGTCACATACTGGTCCCATGGTGTTGTACACATATGGTACCCCAAGGTGTAGTTTTGGATATCCATCATCAATGCTTGTGTTTGTTCTTTTGTCTTCTTTCGTTTGTATCCGTGGGTGGGTGGGTGGGGGGGGTGAATGAACCTTTTCCAGTCTAAAGAAAAGGATGACGTTTCGGTGGCGCTCTATTAATGGCGCCCGAACATCTTCAGGTCAGAGTTAAGTAAGTTTCACCTTTCATGCCATGACACTCTGCAGCCCTCCTCTAATTTAACCTGCATTACAGAGCCACCGGACGCTGCATTCCGACAGAGGTAGTAAAAAGTGACATGCACAGAACATTATGGCCCACAGAGTCCCTGAACAACAGTCCGGCCCAGAAAGGAATCCAACCCTTTTTATGAGCTGTACTCCAAATCACCCACAACACAAGTGGCAAGATATTTTCATAAGTGAAAGCCACCCCATTTGCATGTGTTAAGCACGGATCTTTTTTGGCACACACATTTTCTCCTTTGTCCACCTCATTCATCCACAATCTTTAATAATTTTTTTTCCTCTCACCATCCAGTGGCTCTCATTCTGATCAGTAGCTGTAGTATTTCTGGGCTTTTTCTATAAATTCAATGGTAGTGTCCTCCCTCTTCCTCCCAACGCAGACTGAGTGAAAATCTGCTCATTCCTCCTTAACTCAGGCTCTGACTAATGTTAGAAGGTACCCGAAAGGCTCCGTATCTCAGATGGACAGACTGCTGGGATTCACTGAGCTAGAAATCTGTTTAGCCTCACATACGTTTCATGTGTGTGTGGTGAAGAGGGCAGGGTGGTACTGTTTTCAGTTATCAGAGTTGAGGCAGTTCCACGGACGCGTTTTCTGTTGATATCCAGTGGTTTTTCTGAGTTATCACATTGTGAAGCGTTTTAGTTTGATCCTTTTGAGCATTTTGTGGTTGCATGCGTTTTCTCACGAATTTGACACATAAGGATAGAAATTCACTTGGTTGTAAGTAAGATAAAAGTTTAGGGCTAAACTCATGGCTGGAGATGAGCATTGGGAGAAAGAATGCAGCCCGCAAAGGTTCCCACAAGTGCTGTTGAATAAGGACAAGTCATAACAATAAATGATTTATTAGCCTAATGACTCTCCCAGCCCGAGGTTTACATTAGAAAAATGAGAGATTCTTCTGCTTTAAGTTGTCAGTACAGCGTCTGGTTCTTTAACTGTTCCGAGTTGACGAGGGGTCGGGATGCTGCCTGATAGATTAATAGATTATCCCCATGTGTGCGTGTGTGTGTGTGTGTGTGCTAGCCTGTGAGCGAAAGTCAGCGTGAAAGCTTACATGTTGCCCTAAATGAGTGCACTTCTACAAGCCAAAAATATGACATGAGCTTTAAATCGCCCTTGTTTGTGACAGCTGTGCTTTAATTACACGTTAAACCTCTGCATTTTAAATAAACCAGTAGCTTTGAATGATCTGTTCAAATGTACGGTTGTAAAATCTGAAACTGTTTATTACACACTAACACATCCATGTGCAGCCGGAACAAAAATCCCTAAAAGAATAAGCTGTTTGTGCATTTGTGATGCTGACACTTTTAGTGCTGCAGCAACTAAGACCGTAATACAGTAAATCTGTTGCTTTTTTTTTGGGCTCATCTAAATAATTATAGTAATCTTTTAGATATGAAAACAAGTGGCAAGCACAGAGGTGTAGGTTTAGCTTTGCGAACATGTGGCCAGGAAGGAAATAAGAGCGTAAGATGTGTATTTTCACATTTGAACTTGAGTCTGATTATTAAGAAAGGTGGTGTTTGTGTCACCTCTAAAGTGGCTGTAATTCAGCTGAACGGAGGCTTCCCTCTCAGTCCTTCTCATCTCCGTGCCCTGGTCATCCGCCTCTGCCTGCGTCTGTCCTGGGTGACAGGAATTCCCGGAGTGCAAACCGACACCACCTAAACCCTTTCATTCTTCCGTCTCAGAGTGATGTCTTCCCTGCGAGCAACGCCTCCCTTTCACCCACCGTCCGAGGAGGCCGAAGCCATTGGTCAGGACAGTGTGGCCTGGGCCGGCGAGGAGCGCGACGGCCCGAAGGAGACGGCCTCGCCCTCCTCGCATGAGCAACCCCACCCAGATGAACTCAGAGAAAAAACCACGGAGGCCGAGTGGGACAGCGTCGGCCCCGCTGTAATGGTGAGCAGCAAATTACACACACGGAACAGAAATTGACCATTTCCTATCATGAGATATGCTGCCATAACTCAGATCTATAAAACAAATGTGGCTGCTGTGTGTACACAGTGTACACACTTGGGGCAAGCAACTCATAAAACACTCATGAAATACATGCAGAAGCACAGAGGGTGAGCAAATTCTCATGCATAATGATGATCGCGCATTCTTGAGGGCATGCACTTTTAAGTGCATATATACACAAACCCACACAGTGCACACACGCTCACACAACAGCAGTCGTCTCTGGTCTGCTTGCTGCAGGCAGTGCTGTGGGCAGCCCGGTGAGGGGCCTCCTCCAGAGAGTTATACCCCGAGTTACTTCTCATCTGCACTACAAGTTTTTAGGTGTTTGTGTGTTTGTCGAGGTGGTAGTGTTTCTGCTTTTGGTTCTTGTTGGTAAAAAAACTGTTTGTGTAGAAAAAAAAGAGACAGGTTGGACTCTGACTTTAGGAAAGTTACAGTGAGTCTTCCACTATCTTCACTCTGACAGCACACCTCTTGTTTCCAACCAAAAAAACATGCTATCCATTTGGATTTTGAATTATTCTATTGAAAAAAAAATCAAATAATTTTTTTGTCCTAGTATGTGATTAAAACTTCAAATGCAACTTAAATAGAATAAAAGAAAGAGTTTGGAGGATTAATTTCACTTCACCACTATAGTATAGTATAGTATAGTATAGTATAGTATAGTATAGTATAGTATAGTATAGTATTGTATAGTATAGTATAGTATAGTATAGTATAGTATAGTATAGTATAGTATTGTATTGTATAGTATAGTATAGTATAGTATAGTATTGTATAGTATAGTACAGTATAGTAAAGTATTTAAAAAATCTTGAATTTCAATATAATCAGTTTATCAATCAGTTATGAGAAACTGTAAAAAAGCCCGCTAATGAGGGGATTTTAGTTTTGGACAGGAAATATTTCTATAGTACAATTGTTGAAAATGATGCTTCCATTAAGTTCCACATAACAGATTGTTTTTGTTTGCGTTATCCATAAAAGTTCCACCTTGCATCTGGAAAATGTCTCGGTTAAGTTCCAGAGTGACCTTTCTTAAACATCTACTTGAAAACATTGATTAAAGGGACTGTCTTCCTACCAGAAACGACCCCGTGTGTCTTTCACTGATGCAGGCAATGACAACCTATATTTATGTTCCGAGAATATGCTACCTCTCCGTTTTGGGAGAGCCACTGCATCTTAAGGGGCAAACATGAAAGGAGTCGGCTTCTTCAGCGTATCTTAGATCAGCCAAGGTACAGTTTTTCATTGAAAAAATCTCGAGGCACACCACCAACCAAAAATGTCAAACAAATCTGTAGTAACACTATAGTTATTCTTATTTTATCTTATCTTATCTTAAGTGTCTTGAATAGGAATCAAATAAACACAAAAATGTATTTTTTTATCAGATTTTATATTTATTCTTTCAAATTGCTCTTAACATGTCCACTTCAATATACAAAATTAAATACAAAGTCTAGTCATAAGGAATTATTACATGATTACTCCACCAGTCACTAGAACAGCACAGACACTCAGAAATGGAATATTATTTGCAGAAAATTAATTCCTTATCAAAAAGTCTTTTTACACCAATTAGGTGAAATAGGATGATTTTCTACGGCACACCTGAACATCACTCGCCGCACACCAGTGTACCGAGGCACAGGGGTTGAAAAACACTGTCTTAGATGACTGAGAATGGAATCATGGACATTTGGATGTCATTTTTTGCCACCTGCAGGGTCAGCCGTTTAAAGTTGTTTTCCCCGCCCTGATCCTGAAGGCACACTGTCTGCACGTTTTCCAAGTTTCCTGTTCCAGCACACCTGATTCACGCCTGGTTTAAAGGGCACACATTTGGTCACTTATATGGCTTAATTCACATTAAGCCAGAGATGCACCAGGATTGACTGTAGAAATTGAAATAGCCTCTTTAAGAATTAAACTCGAGACCTTGATCTTTTTATATCCATTATACTCAGATCTGAATGTCTTTAAAGGACGAGGCTGGTCTCAGTATCTCACCTTTATCCCAGTTTCATACCAATCTTGAATGGTACAACACCAAGCATTTATTTCACATTGAGTTACACTCTTTCTGCCATCCTGAATCATCATACACAGCTTGTATACTATTGTGTATTAAATGTTAACTGCTTTAAAGTTATGGCCTTACCCAGAGATATATTTGAGAAAGGATCCTTTATTAACAAACATAATCTTTATTTCAACTCATACTTCAACAAAGTAAAAAGTGGGTTAAAAATAATCAATCATCATGTTGTGAGAAAAAGAAATGAAGTATAAAGAACAAGATGCTTTGGCTCATATTTGCCCCCGTTCAGGGCTAAAGGAGGGTTACAACTGTTATACTCGGGGTTATTAGAGCACCGAACGCTTTGGAAAGTGGTGAACACTAACAAACAAAGCCCTGCTGCTCCTCACACTGAAGCTTTCTGATAGTTGACCCACTATGAAGAGACTGCTGTACACTGCATGTTTAGATCGCCTCTTTATCGTGTCCCATCCGAAACAGGCCCAGCTCTCATAGGTGACCTGTTCAAGTTTCAATTCCTCACTGAAGGACAATTTACAAATTTACACGCCTTGGCTGCCACAGCCGTCTGACCATCAGATCCTCCTGCCTTGCATAACTTCCTGCGTGCGGGCTTAAAAAAAAAAAACACCTGAACAATCCACAAGTGACACACAATCTCCCAATCCTCATTACAGAGGCATCTTCTGCTTAAAGACAAAGTGCACAGCGGGGCCTCCTGGAGCCAATTCAAGGGCGTCTTAAGATCCCGCTGTTCACCAAAGCCCCTTGTCTTTGAAACATAAGCCTCCTAAAGTTCTTGGAGATCCCCCCACTCTGTAAGAGGGCGGAGAAAGCATCCACAAATAGCGCTGGTGTTAGGACACCTGTGCCCAAGTGTCTGTTGTGTGGGACAATGTGGTCATCTTGAAGAGCTTATCTTGATGATAAATTTAGACTCGCTGTGGCTCTTGCCTAACTCTGAACCCACTGGAGGAAAACAACAGCAGCACAAACGCAGTAAAGACGCACAACGTGTTAGAAAAGGTTCACAATCTGTTGTCCGCTGTCGGTAAGTTTTGAAGTGTCTAGCTTTGGGCTGGAGAGGAGATCATCGGGATTCTGAAGAATGAAAAAAACACGTTGGAAACCTAAGGCTTGATTAAGATCACGTGTCAACTGTCCACCTGAAATAACCATCTATGATAGTGTTGCTTGTCTACATCCATGCAACTATGGCATTCCACAAAAAGAGTCTCATTTTCTGGTGCTGTTATTAAAATTCATTTGAACGTGTTCAGGTGAAATTGTTGTTTTTATTTGTTAAGGAATTACAATATTTTCTGAGCTAAGGCATAATAAAAAAAGCATCACGCTAACCTAAATCACAGCTAAACAGGAATGGGTACATTTCCAAACCACCATCAAGGGCCGGTGGAGTGGCGAGGTGAACGAGTTTTCTTTGTGGAGCCTGAAGTTTGAACTCTTTTGCTGATTTCTTTTTTGTTTTTTTTTTGTGTTCTTAGGACACCGAAAGCAGCAAAGGCTGCTCGGTGTACTCCTACCGGAATAACTCCACCTCCCCAGCCAAGCCAGAGGAGTGTTCCAGGGACCGCTCGGAGCCGGTGATGGGCCTGGCCTTTGGGACGCCCGAGAGGCGCAAGGGCAGCCTGGCAGACGTGGTGGACACACTGAAGCAGAAGAAGCTGGTGGAGCTGACTAAGACAGAGCAAGACGGTGAGAGGAAGTCCTCTGTCGCGCGTGTGTGTGTGTGTGTGTGTGTTTTTGATCCGTCTGGCACAAAGCTCTCTTTTCAGCCTCACCAGGACCTCCTCTCAGACCTGCAGGCTGTGTACTGTGGGCTATATTTGACCTCATTCAGGTCGCTTGTTGTTTATTGGAAGACAACCCTTACTTGATCCAAGGGAAACATATTTTTCTGGTCATAACAGCAGCTGGAATTGAACTTAATCTGAAGGGGCTCTGAAGAAGATTTACTGGCTTATAGCATTTAGAAATATTACATCAGTCTGTATTGAGCGTATCGCCCTTTAGCGTGTTTGGAAGGCAGCAAATTGAGTAAATTCAGTGCAGTTTTCATGGAATTATTAGAGTGTGAATGACGCCGTTCTACCTCTGGCAGGACCTGAAAATCATAAAACCTGCTTTGACTTAGTCGAATTAAATAAACCGAGAGGCCTGAATTAGATGCTTTATTCTCTCACACTCGATAGACATAATCCTTGTCTTCTCCCCTGTAATAAAGGGAGAACAATCATCCACTGCTTGCTATTTTGTTTTCTCTTTCCTCTTCAGAGGATCTTTGAACATGTGAAATTAGAGCGGACATATCCCTGCTCGTTAGATCATAATATCAATCAGTGAAACACAGGTTTCCCCCCCTTTGCTGCAGCTCTGATCTGAGCTGCTCCCAGCATGCCTCTGCTTGCCCCCTTTCCTCCCCAAAGCAAGACAGATCTAAAACCCTCCAACACCCCTCTTTACTGTTATGCGCAGACAGTAATCGTGATGATATCAGAGGATCGCTTGATCTCGCTCATTTAGAGGTTTTACTTTGTTATTGATACAGTAAAGAGGGCTCAAATCAGACCGCCAGCGGCACAGTACTGTGTCTTTGGTTAAAAGTCAGGTGGCTTTGCCTCTCATCCACAGCACGGAAACGGCTTGAAAGGGAAAACATGCAGACGTGTGTGCGCTCACACGCGTGTTCAACATTGTTATGACATCTCGCTGTCTCATCAAAGTACAGAAGGAGAAGGAAACTCTCTGGAGGCCTTTAAACTGAGATATTTCATTTCATTTTTTTTTTCTTAACCAGGCCTTGTTGTTCTTCGATCACAACATGACCCGATTATTTTAGTCTCCTTTTTTTGTGGACAAATATTCAAGAACGCTACATTTTCCTAAAAATTCCATACAGTTTAAATGGAAAACCCTCTTAGATTAAATTTGCCCTCCTTAGACGTATAGATGTTATATCTGTATTTGGCTCATTGTAGGGTTGCAGATTAATTTTGTTCTGAACAAGATTTATTTACGTTATTATTTTGTTGGTCTTTGAATGTAACACTTGGTTGTTTTAAATTTTTAAGAAAGGATTTGTTCAGATTCAAATATTTTCTGAGCTGTTCTTGTGAATTAACTTCAACTTATTCAGAGAAAACAGAGAATACCTGTAAAGCTTTATATTATTATTATTATTATTATTATTATTATTATTATTATTATTATTATTATTATTATTATTATTATTATTATTATTATTATTATTATTA
>JABUIW010000196.1:0-52424 GCA_013363375.1 Menidia beryllina | reverse complement strand
TCTGCTGGAGCTTCAGCCTGCAGAGCTTCAGTCTGCTGGAGCTTCAGTCTGCTGGAGCTTCAGCCTGCAGAGCTTCAGTCTGCTGGAGCTTCAGTCTGCTGGAGCTTCAGTCTGCTGGAGCTTCAGCCTGCAGAGCTTCAGCCTGCAGAGCTTCAGTCTGCTGGAGCTTCAGCCTGCAGAGCTTCAGCCTGGTGCTGCTGGGCTGTGCTCCTGTGCCTGACCTGTGTGTGACTGTGTGTGTTAGCTAGTTGCGATGACAGCTTAACAGGCAAGAAGGGGCAGCTCCAAGACTTAATCTTCCTGGCTAATTAACAAAGCCTTGGCTCTGGTACTGTTTGCCTTCCTCTGAGGGATTGGCAGCTTTAGCTGTGATTGTGTGTAAGTAAAGGCTTTGTGTGTGTGCGCGCGCGTGTTCGCGCGTTAAGATTTGCATATTGAAGGTGATTAAGACGTTCTTGTTCCAACTGACATATTTTTGACAAACGGAGCAGCGAGGAGAGCCAGGAAAGTGTGGGATTTCTAACTGTATATATATATATATATAAATAATATATAAAAAGAGATTTTCTTCTGGTACTTTAATCAGTTCATATTTTAGTAATTATTTGTTTATTGCTTTCTGGCATTAAGAACACCAAGTGGGGTTATTTTGTCACATTCTTCTGGTGAGCAACAGTACAGGGTTACTCTTGGAGGCCTTTTTTTTGGCCCATAATGGTTCAGTTTTCTGTGTGGGGGACAGGTCAGGGCTGTAAACAGGCTGCTCCAGTGCGGCCCTTTGCAGCTTGTAGGGCATGCATAATGTTGTTTTGCACACGATAAACTCCATTTAATCACCCTGGATCTTGGACTTGTTTCTAATTGGATAAAAAAATAGGAGAAAAGAATCTTGAAAACGAATCCACTGTGTGTGTGATGGTGCGAGTCCGGAGAGTTCCACGCTGGCCTTGGACATGTTAACAGGAGGGATCATTCTGAAGGATTTCTCTTTATGCAGTGCTGACTGCAGATGAGGTTTCATCACTTTATACTTTTGAAATGGTATTTTTCCCCTAAAATTTAATGTGGAGCTGCAAATATGTAAATTCTTTCCAATATCTATTGGATTAAAAGTATTTTAAAATGCTTTGTGGATTGGTTTATTGAGAAACTTTTGCACAGATCTGCTCCTCAAGGACTCTGGGGACTCCGGCCTGTGTGCCAAATCATTATTACAGTCACCTGTTGACAGCGTCTGTTTGAAAAAGCATAGTTTGCCTATTTGTAGCCCTCGTGATTGCATTGAATCTATTACTCTGTAAGTGACGGGGCTCTCCTGGCTAATGATCGCAGCCCGCGCAGTCAGTGGGATATGCCTGCTAGTTCCCCCCCCCCCCCGCTCAGTTTGGCTGCAGGCCAGCCAGCATATGGTCCGGGCGCATGCGATGTGGTTTGTCAGAACAGTTTTGAAAGTCGTCCAAAAGAATCACATTAAATAGTGATTTTATCAAGTTCTCAGTTTTTACTAGGATTTCAACTAACTGTTAAATTGCTGGGTAATTTGATGAAAGCCAACTTGATATAAGATTAGTAAAAAAAAAAAAAAAAGGAAGAAAAAAAAAAGCTGGGTCGCAGCCAAGACATATCATGTTTAAAAGGAGAGAAAACTCTCTAAAGATAATGACTTTAATTCACTGTTTCACAAACTGGGATAGCAGCTATTTGTCTCTTCTGCCCTCATATATAATGATGCTTTTCTATATCGTTTTCTAAAATCTAAACTCACACAAAAATAAATACAAAGGCCTGTTTATGAAATGTGTTTGGAAGAACATGCTTGAACATGCACAACCTCCTCCTATTTGTTTGCAGCTAAGACCATCCCTACACAGAGTTTTTTAAACTGCGCTTATTAAGAAAAAATGATCATGTAAGCTCAAATAAAAGTGCCCTGAATGGTCTGGCAGCAGCTGCGGCGTTCTGTGAGGCCGCCCGTTTGTTTTGGCGCTGCACTTTTCGGATGCTTGGCGATTCATCACACTGCACTGATCCTGATAGCAGTGATTATTTTGTTGCCAAACTCTTTTATGGACCTGCCCGTCCAAGAAGTGCATTACAGCTGCATGTTGATAGCACCTGCTAAAAGGTTTTTCTGGTGGATGAGGCCGCTATCGTGGACGCCAGCCACCCTCGCCTTCCTGCAGCGGGGAAAAAGTATTCAGATCATCTCCCTTTTCTCCTCTTTGGTCAGCCGATCTTGTTGATATTCGGGTCCCTGGTCTCCCGCTCCCCAAATCTCTGGCCCCACCCACCCAGGCTCCCCTGTCGACCGGCCCAAAACAACGCTTCTATTGTGTCTGAGCCACACATCCTCCTGTGTCTGCACGTTTGTGTCGGTGAGTGTGTGTGTGTGTGCGTGTGTGCGTGCGCTAAGTATGGCGTGGTTTCATATGTCAAGCCTAAAGTGGAACCAGAAGCCTGAATCCTGAACTGGTGTTTTCGGAGCGCGTGTTTGACAAAGGGGTGATTTTGTACCCTGGTTATGAGTGCATTCAGCCCCAAGTTAATGTTTTTTAAAAAAAAGGTTTTATCTTAAAACAAAAAGATTAGATTTCAGGCTTTTGATAACCCTCAACCCTGTAATTGTTTTCAGGTTCCAGGTTTTATGTATTGAAAATTAATTTCTTTCTTTCCTCTCCATTCAGCGACTACAGCATGAAACAGTTTGTTCCCCATATGTTACAATTTAATTCTAAAAATGCAGAGAACCATAAAGAAGCTTTTTGTGTTCTTAGTCATTCTTGCTTTTGTTTCCCTCCGTGCGACCTTTTTTTAAAATCCAAACTAGTGACTGAAATGAGCCTGTAATGCGATGCATTGTCCATCCAGATTGTTGCTAAAACACCTTGAGGGAGAACACGGGTCCATGGCTTTGTGGACAAACCCTTTCCCTGCGGTTTGCTAACAGTTAGGCTGCCGTGGTTATTGATATCAGTGCTGTAATTCGGGGCGGGCGTAACCTCTGTGACTGCTCAGCAGGGATCAGCGGTGAGGCTTTTCTAGTATTAAACCCTCACCTTCAGGGGAAACACTATACTGGGCCCGATTCAGGGCTTCAGACCTGATCTAATACCACTGGAATACCTCATTGCTATCAGAGAGCACGTTATGAGTACTTCTAGCACGCTCAGTATAAATAAGAAACCGAGCCAGGTTATGTGGGAACCTGATTTAAATGTAAAAACCGCATGTACAATAAGCTATTAACCTGGAAAAAACCAAACAAACTCACCGAATTAAAAGTTGTTTGTATTCATGCACTGAATCTGATCAGACCTGCTTATGAGCAGAGACTGCTGGTGTGTGTTTTTAGGAGGCGTCACATGCAAAGAGGGTCGGGGAACGGCACCATCTCTAAGAAACGGACCTCCCCACCGGGCCGGTGGGAGGGCCGGCCCTTCTCTCAGCCCATGTTCTCTGATGAGAGTGTCTGGGTGTCATCTGACAGATGAAAATAGTGTGTGTGAAACAGACACCGTGCTAACACGCAGCCCGGCTAGCCTCTCTGCGAGTGTAATGGTTTTACAACACCCGGCAAAGGGAGCGCTGAGATGACGTGTGTGTGCGCGTGCGAGCGCGCGCGTGTGTGTGGGCGTTACATGCGCTCTCTCTCCGTGCAATTAAACGTCTCAGCAGTGTAGTTCATTCTTTAATCGGTGTGTGTGGCGTGTGTGTGTGTCTGTGTTTAAGTGCTTGGGAGTGTTCTGCTCTTCTGATATCAGCCTGTATGTGTGTTTGTATATGCGTGTGTGTTTCTCTTTCCCCCTCCTAGCTGGCCCGTCTCCTCATGTTTGGACATATGTTGAGTTTTATTTCACTGAGACATCAATCCTGCTGGCCAGCTGTTAGGACAGCTGCTCTCTCTCTGTTCCTCTCCTGCTCTTTTCGCTCTTTCATTCGCGCAGCCTCTATATCTCTCCATCATTACGGCGATCAGTCTGGTCCTGTCGGCCTGCCTTTATTTTCTGGTATTACAGGATTTTCCTCTCATTCCTTCTCTGTCTTGTTTCAGTCAGCGCCATCTTTTTTTTCCCCATCTTTCATCTTTCCTCCCTTTCTTCCATCCTTACCCCCTTTTCTTCCTCCCTTCCCAACATCCCCCCCTCTCCCCCGCCTGACGCTGTGGGGTCTGAAGCTGAAGTCACAGCCGTGACATAAATTTGGAAGTGCAAAGTGTAGCTGTCAGCTTCCATTTACTTGCGTTCAGCAGCAAAGTGAAGACACGAAATGTTTTTTTTTTTCTGAGGCGGGTGTGCTAAGCAAACATCAGGCACCCACCAGCACATCGGCCTCTGTTGTCTTTAACATTAACTAATTTTTCAGATTAGTGCCTTTTCTCTTTACCTTGGCATTTATCTGCAGACTACTAACTTGGTGCTCTTGAGCTCTGGCACATAATATTATGTGTGTGTACGTGTGTGTGTGTGTGTGTGTGTGTGTGAGAAACACTGTGAGTGAAAGAGACACTTCTGAGTAATTATGAGGGAACCTGTGAGAAGTTACTATATCTAGAATATGAATCTAAGATGATATATTGTATGTCCTCTGTGACATTTTAAAAACCAAAATCGACACTGTAACACAATTTGATGCACGATCACATTCAGCCGCACAGCCTGTTGTGTACATAAAAACATAGGAGTGGAGGGTGAAGAGTCTATTTAGGCACATATAGAAGCATTGCTGTTTGTATTTGCTGTTGGGTGAGATTTAAATGAACAACTGGTGACCATAAATAAATTAAGTGACATTACCTGTTGTACAGAAATCACTCGGTGCTCTTACCTTATGTTGAGAGGAAAATAGGTTCTGTTCTAAGGCCATTTTACAGAAATCTTCTCTCGTGAAAGTCAGAGTGAAGTGTGTGTAGAAGCATGTTAGAGAATGTATCATTCTTGGCAGAGGCAGTTTGGGACTGTTGATGCCTGGGCGTTTAATCAGATCAAATTGAATTAAACTGCAAAATGATACAATTAAGGAAACGATAAAAATAATCCTTATTATGATTATGAACAACAAAACTTGACCCATTGTGTCTCATTAATTGTTATTTTATAAAACTACCAGAAACCCAGAGAGAATGTATGAAGAAAACAAGAAAAGCCCAGGGAAGCAAAGGGTTACATCTCAAACTCTGCAGGCCTCAGTCAGCATTTTAAAGTTCATAACCGTACAATTAGAAAAAGTCCAAACGTGTAGGGCTCGCTTGGAGGGGGGGGTCAGAGAAAGCCTCTTCTCTCAAAAGAACATGGCAACATGGCTTAAGTCAAGCTAAGTGAAGCTTTGCAGTGTCAACTTAACATAGCAAATCTGGGATAATGTACTGAGACCCACGTTAAAATGGTTTGTATTTTCCGAACATGATGGTGTGTATTAGAACACACATCTCAGAACAAATGTCCTGATTATACGGGCTTGTAATGAATGATTTAAACCATCTGCCACCTTTATACCAGAGCCTTCTGGAGTTAAATGTGGTATCTATTGGACAGCTAAAGCTCGGTACACATTTAGTCATGAAACGGGATGTAACGGTCCCAAACACAACTGAAGAAGAAACACACTAAAAGTACTGCAGCCAAAATCCAGATCTCAATATGACTTAAATGCTCTTGTGGGTCTTTGATGGTACTCAGAAAGAATTTCTACACGCCAATGTAGGACAGTAATAATCATCAAACAGTTATTGTGGCTGGGAAAACAAAAATGAGGCAAAAATGAAGATCAAAATGTTAAATATGAGTATATCATGGCTAATTGTTGTAAGCGCAAAAATAGCATCCATCCAAGAGAGGCAGTCTTTTCAATCTGCTAATTCAACGGTTTTAAGTCTTCGGGATGTTTCATCATCTTTGGCATCCCAATGTTTCCGATACAGAGATTCCGGTCTCTGTATCGTCTCTCTCTGCCCGAAGCAAGGGATGGTCAGCGAGGGCTGAATGGCCGCAGTGTTCAGGCCCCCAGACGGCGCGGCACGGAGAGCAGACGCAGGTCATTTTCCACAAATCTGCTGGTGTTTTTTGGCGGAGCCCGAGCAGTTCAGCTCGTTCCTAATCTATCCTTTGAAACCATTTTGAAAGGAGAAAAAAGCATCATCATCAGTATGGTTGTTGCCTTTCTGACCTCCTGCTTTTCCCATCTCTTTGGCCTCTTCTCCTTACGTCCGCATCCCATCCCCCCCCCCCTCGCTTTGCTTCCTGAGCCATCCATCTTCCACGATTCTCCTCTACTTGATAAAGGAGCCGGTGTTCAGACGGCGAGGAATTTTTATCCACCCTCCAATCTAAACAGCACTTGAACCCCGACTCGGCGTAGGGGACAGATAGAGAGCCATCTAGGGTAAAACATCTCGCTCTCATCCCTCATTTCTTGTTCTCCTCAGGTTCCCCTCCCCCCTCTCCCCCCCCCCCCGACACTGTCTCTTCATCCGATCTGTTTATCGGCTGGAGGGGTGTAAATTGTGCATCTGAGTGCACACTCGGTTGACTTATGCAGATGTGTCCCGGAGTTACAGGTTGTATTTTTCTTCTCTAAGTGCTGCCATAAATTGTGCCTCGGGCAAAAAAAAAAAAAGCTCCTTAAGAAATCCACGTCGGCGTCTTTAGGTCTTGTGATGAGAGAGAGAAAAGGCGTCTCTTTTGACTCTGTTTTCTCTCCTCCCCTTGTTACTGGCTTTTGAAAATGCATTGTTTTCAGCGAGGCCACCTGCCCAGTAAATCTGCTGTAGGAAAATCAGGTGGATCCCTCTGTCCCGAGGGTTAGGAAGTTGTGTTTATTACATTACGGTTCTGCTCTGTAGACCGGCGCTCTGGAAATACCCACAGTTCCTTCCCTAATATGGGAAATCACCCCCAGAAATGGCTGTATATTTGAAATTGTCCCTCTCTGCTTTGTTTACATCGACCCCTTGTGATCTGGACCAGTGCATTAGCTTATTTACAACAATCATAATCTGACTCTAAACATTTAAGGCTTTAATGGGCTGAATGAGGAAGTTGTACTCGGCTGGTGGAAGGCATCTCATGACCGCACACTGTTCCCGTGCGCACAAACTAAACATTAAGCCATTCACAATAGACCATGTGCCGTTATGAGTGCCTACAGCGCCTTTTGTCAGGATAAAGGCCCCACAAATGAGCCATTGTCTGACTTAACCATTCTAAATCAGGCAGACCCTCAGGGGCATGCTTTCCACACAGCATCCAAGAATGTCTCCTTCTTTCTGCGTGTGTGTGTGTGTGTGTGTGTGTGTGCTTGACATCCGTGGTGACTGAGACTTTGGCAGGGAGCCCCGCGTGGCCCCGACACCATCTGCAGCCCGCACACTGGCACCAGAGTCAGAGTTCAGGAGTGTGTGGCAGCTTCAGGTGTGGGAAAACTCCCGCGGGGCTCTCAGATCTGGATACAGCCGAAGAGCGGGAGCTTTTAATGGAGATATAATCCAGAAATGTTTTATTAGCCCCGGGTGGCTGTACACCAAGCGACATCAGAGCGAGTCACATGTATATCTCCAGCACACCTAAAAAAAAGAGGGGGGACACAGAGGATTCTCGCTAATATCGTCCAGAGGAAAAGAGGAGTGAACTGTGGGGACTCCCCCCAGACTCTCCCCACATACATCACAGGCCCTGAAGTCGTGTGTTCTGTTTGTAGGCCTGTTTTCAGAAAATTTAAACCCAACTTTAAGTAAAAATGCCACCACTTTGGCCTGAAAACTGAAAATGGAAATTCCTCTCTCTGTCCCCACAGTTTGGCGAAACGTTGAAAATTTCCCGCTGTTTAAAGCGAAGTTCACAGGACTCCGGCTGAACAATTGGGACCTTATGAATCCTATGAGAGCATGTGTCTGTGATGTCTGTTATCCTGAGGCCATGAGGCACATTGTGAGGAGGAAGACGGCTACAAACAGGAGCCCGAGCATGAACAATGCACACATTCTCATTTTGGTCAGCTGGATGATTGTTGCATTTATTTTTTCATTTATTTTGAAGAAGAAGCTGGAGGATATTTTGCGATTGAACAGCTCACAAGAGAGGAAAGAAGCCATGTATTTGCTGTCTTGAGCAGTTCCCACTGTGCTTTTGTTTGTGGATGACAGTTCTTAAGAAGCAGCAGAAATACTATTTAAAAAGATGCTATGTAATTGCAGTATGTCCCATTAACAGACACAAATATTGATCATTTTTCTTTTGTTCTCATTTGGCCTGAAGTTTAACCAGAATGACCTCATTCATCATGCAATTTTTCACGAGCTATAAAAAAAAACAAGCAACTTATTGTTTCTCTGTTCTTTTCTTTTCTCAGAGCCCTCTTGCATGGAGAGGCTCCTTTCCAAGGACTGGAAGGAGCGTGTGGACCGGCTGAACGCCAATGAGCTGCTGGGGGAGGTCAAAGGTAAGAGTCGCTGACATGATCCACATCAGGGCCAGCGTTCACGTGCGCAGCCTCAGCCACATCTGCATTCTCATTGTGCGTGAGATTGCTGGGTTTTTGTGTGCGCTGCTCTGTTCCTGCTCGGGCGAAAACACATTCTGTACATTGGAGAAAAAAGCAGCAGGTAGAAGACGGTAATTGGTACCTTTCGGAGGCCTGGAGATTTCCGGCATCTGGAGCTTTTTTCTCCTTGGTTCACTGAAAGATGAACAGTGTTACAAAGCAAGCAAGTGCTATGCGCACAAAAGATGAAGAATAAACTAAAAAAGAAAGATTCTGCTTTACCAAGCCTGAATTCAAGGGTAAGCAGTGCTCAGATACGCTGTCATTCTGCCCTGATGGGGTACGCTTTCATCCTTTTTTCTGCATTTGAAAGCAGCAGAGTAAACGGCCGCCCGACTTCCTGTCGCGCTGCTTTACACAGCACAGGTTGTAATTGCACCGTTGATTAAAGGTTGTGGATGAGGGGAGGGAACGGCACACGCTTCGATCATTTTTGTCCACATCAGCAATTTATGAGAGAGGAAGTCGCGTGGAGGGGAATGCACTCCTGTCCTGCTCGGCTGCAGGCGGGAAAATGGGGCGCGATCTTATGTTTCCTTTCAGTTAGTGGCAGCGACCAGAGGGAATCAGATCCATGTCCCATTTTCTGTTTTATTATCATTTTTTGTCTCTCTTAAGCTGTTTCGAAATTTATTTTTAACTTAAAAACTTGTCAATATATTGGATTTTGTCTGGACCATCATCACAAACAAAATCTTTTTTTTTTGTGCGACACTCAGAGAGAGTTATAGTCTTATGTCCATATCCATGTTTACAACTAATATAACATAAGGGCAATATCTTTTATTGTAATTATTGTGCCTCAAATTTGAAAAACTCCTCCTTTCACCAGTTTTGTTAAAAGGCATTTTGTTGGAAGATATGATGCAGAAAAAGTGAGGAAGCCGTTTCTGGCTCCTGCTGGAATGACAAATGCTTCCCCTGTGAGAAGAAGAACGGGGTGAAAGAGGGCCTTCTACCAGGCAGCGGACATGGCGGCTTATTTCACCGCACACATCTGACTCTCTCCGAGCCGATCACTCTTCCAAAGTCTAGAAAGCCCTCAAACCTGGAAACAGACATGCATTTACTTTTTCTACCAGGAAGTTAAATAAGAAATATTCTCATATCCATACAGTATATTTGAATAACTGCTTTTTGTCTAACTTTTAAAGAGACATTTAGTCCAAGTCCACATCTAAACTGTCCAAAAGAGAACATTTATTAAATAAAAAAATTAAATAAATCTATATATTTATTTATATATGTATATTTAGGTGTGCAGGTTTATATGGGGAAAGCGGTTAAAGGCAATGTTCAATAGCATTAGTTTATTTTTCCTTTTTTTCATTGACTCTTATCATACACCATTAGTGATTACTTCATTAATCTTAACAAAACACATTTATGAGTCTCTTGCACAGTAGAAAGTAGCGTCATCCTCTTTGTCAAAGTTTGCACAACCTTTTTTTTCTTTGATTTGAGTGACAGAAGTTCTGTTTGATCTATTGATCAGACAGGCACAGAGTTGCATGCCCCACAAGTAAGATGGACTTTTTTTACGAGTCGGCTGTAGTCGCTGATAATTACGGGACGTTCAGGTACGTGAATTTGCCGGAATAGTCTGAAACCCAGAGGCAGACGTGCTCACAGATGTCTCTGCTCCTCCGTCCCGGCTGAAGAAATGCTGCGAACACAGTCGGGCATTTTACGGCCTGACTACGGTTGAAATGAGCCCCGGCGGGCTGACCTAAATCCACAAACACAACTGTCGCCCTGCGTCCCCTCACACAACAAGCCGAACCCACTTGTTCGGTCGCAGTTATTTTAAGGGTGAAGTAAACTGATGAGCCGCCCCCCTCCTTTTAATTCACTGGAACATTCATTACCGCTCACAAGTGCACTTCAGCCTGCCGTGTATACAGTAAATGCACGCCTCTTGTTTATGTGAGGAGGGTTTGTGCGCTGCACGGTGAGCTATGCTCGCTCACAGGAGCATCTGTCGAAAAAAAACATGGCAAAGCGAGTGCGTCCTCTGAACAGTTCTTGCAGGGAAAATGTGAACCTTACAACACTTTGGTCCTGTGATTATTTTCTCTCTAATTCTTCATCATCATGCAATTTGCTCCATCAGTCAAATGTAAACCCTACTCCAGAGCTTTATTTGCTCTCTGCCTCCTTTTAAATAGCATATGTCAGTAAAGGTTTTTTAATCCTCATGAAGGCATCTACACAGAATAGCTAAACATGGTCAAATCTACAGTTGAGAAACATTCTATTTAATAGGACAGTATGATTATAAGACAGGAAAAACACTAATATCATCCAAAATGTCACATATTCTTTCCTAGAAAATTATTAAAAGAGAATAATGTATTGAAAAATAATTATCAGACTCTGTTCCATCTTCAGGCACCTTCCCTTTTTTCTTGTTGCATTTTTACAATATTTAGAAATAACATTTTTTTTATCTAATTGAAAGTAAGAAAGAGTCGTAGGAACAGATGGACGGATTGCATCTCATTACAATGTTAGACACTTAAGACAGCACATCTGGCAACAATAATAATCCTCACATCCCGAGCGGTTTAAATCCTGCCTCCTTAATTGTTCTGCTGGTGTATTCTTCTGTCTGTCTGCGCTGCTGTCTGTGCTAGACCTTAACGTGCACAGTGTGAATGTGACAACGGGGGAGGCCGTGTTTTGACTGCGTGTCGCGGTGAGGAAGTGTTTAGTCATTGTGTGCTGGGAAGCGTGACGGTTCGGTAGAAGAGTTTAGTCAGAGGTGCCATCGTGAGTCACAGAGATTTCATGTGTGAGAATATATATTTATTTTGTTTTGGAGTCCCTGTGTGTGCGTTGGTGTATTTGTTTAAAGTGAAGTGGTCGAGACACAATTTTTTTCATGAGACCAGTGAGTCACAGATTACACTCGCGGTGGGGAGAATGACTTGGCAAGAAAAAGTTCAGATGTGATTATTACTTCTATGCGGGAGTCAATATAATTTAGGTTTAAATGTCAATTAGATGATTTAATTTAAAAACTGAATAAGGCCATAAGATAAAATACTTGAATAAAAAGAAAACTTTTATCAAGATGATCCCATTAATGTGTACTATAACAATTACAAAACCATCAAAATGCACTGAATCAAAACAAAAAAGAAAGAACTCCTGTTTTGTTTGCACAATGCAGACAGTTGTGCAAAGCGATATGTATTGGAAATGTGAAGAAACTGAGCTGAATAGGGTACTTTTTTATCCCAAAGTGGAACATTTTCCATGCGGGCCTTTTGTTCTTCTTATAACTTTTACACCTGACTACCTGAATTCTTACCCTACCCATGTTCTGTTCAGAGTGCTGCGAGAATAAAGAATCTCCCAGAAACAGGTCCAGTCTGGAACTGGTGTGAAAAAGTCCTGTGGTTTAGCTGTGGAAAGTCTGAAATAAGCAAAGGAATAGGACAGAAATGTGAATAATAATCCAGACATTAGCAATATTTGAGAGGACAGATATAGGAAAATATAGTACTATGTTGACTGACCTCTTTTTATGAGTCAGATATCTAAAACTGTCATTTTGTTTTGTTTTAATGCATCTTAACCTAAACAACTGATTTTAGAAGAGTTTTGACTATATAGTTTATCTTTTTGTTTTGTATTTTATTCTGCTTCTTAGTATTCCCTTAATTCTGGATGGACTAATGGCACTGTGTTTTTTCAACCAATTAATCCATAAGATTAAGAATATTAAGTGATGACATTTGAATATAAAAAGAAAAAATACAAATATACTTTTTAAAATGTTGAAACCATATTGGCATAAAGTGAGAATATGATATTTTTAAAATATGTATTTAAAAAAAAAACATTACAATGCAATGTCACTTTTGCTTGATGAAAGAAAAAAAGTTGGAAAAAAAAGTGGACATAAAACATTAAAATTCCCAAAAATACCAAAAGTTTCGGTTTGACATGTGAATAAATTAGTTTAATTTCCGATCCAGCAATGCTTTTATCCCACTTGCGAAATAAAGAGACACAAATCTTAGATCCAGACATGAAAGTTTCAGATAGCCTGAAAGCGGTAGAAAAACTTCACGCTGGCTCACAGACAGATCGCTGACGTCACCCAAACACGGCAGGAAAGCTGTTCGTGGCTCTCTGTTTTGGCTCTCTGTCCTCAGCAGGTGTCAGGAATAATCCTGATAGATGCAAAACGGAAACTTCTTCCATAGCTATCGCTGCCAGAAGTGTTTAAGGAACGCGAGGCGCTGCGTTCGGTATGCAACACCCGTAATCCACAAAGATGAATCATGGAGCTGTAATCGCAGTTGTTGTGATTACACAATAGCCTTCGGTTCTTTGCAAGGAATGGAGAGAAGGAGGGAATAGGAAGAAGGTTACGTGTGTGTGTGTGTGTGTGTGTGTGTGTGTGTGTGTGTGTGTGTGTTGTTAGGCATGACAAGATTATAAAGCATCCATCAGTGTTGCAAGACTAAATTGGCCAAAAAGACATAGGGAGGAGTGAAAAGGGAACATAAGGGAGGAGAGGAGTGGTGATAACAGAAAAGTGGTGATAAAGGGAGAGAAAGGGAGGAGCTGGGACACCATTGGGAGAACTTGTGAAAAAAGCCGCGGAAACTGGCGCACCAAGATTAGTGTATAAGATGGGAGCCAGAGACAGAGAAGAGTGGATGAAAGTAAAATAGACAAGAGAAAGAAGGAAGAAAAGAAGAAAAAAGAAAGGAAACTATGGAAATAAAAAAGGGAAATAAAAACACCTCAGCGAATGGTTGATGATCTGAAACTGGATGCAGGGGTTAAAAGAAAATCCCAAATGAGGTGGAAATTAGAAGAAAGGAAGGCAGAGGCCATGGAGAGAATCTGGACTTGGAAGTGGAGTAACTGATAGGGAGGTCTTTTGGGGAAACCCAGAAAAAGAAAGAATGGAGGCATGGAAAAAAAGAGACAAGAAGAGGAGAATGTTGCCTTTGATACAGGGGTGCTGAGGGGTAATTTCTGTGTGAGCAAGGGTGGTGTGTGTCTGTGTGTGTGGGAAGAGGGGGCAGTCTGGGGTACAATAGGAGGCCTGACAGGACTACAATGGGGAGTCTGTTAGTATGCAGGTAGTGTTGGGGCCACCCTGCAATCTCCCTACATGGCCCCAGGGCGAGACCTTGCACGCACACTCCCCCCCCGACACACACACACATGCAAACACAAGAACATGAACCTTTAGACATGCTAAACTTTGGCATGGGTGCACTCACACACATGCAATTGGAAGAAAAGGGATAAAAATGCATGCAAGTTACACTGTTTTCATGCCGATTGAAGCCTCAGTGCCAAAAAGTGAACCAGAAGCAATGGCTCGTCATGTGAGAATAACAACGTGTTCAAATACCCAGTCAGACACACACAAAGAAACAACAGTAACGCCACAACCTGGGAACGCTGGGCTGCCTTCACTGTGTAAGAATTCCTTTCCTTTTCCTCCGATTTGCCATCATAAAATTCTGTTCGGCTGCTACAACCTGGAATGTTGTTTCAGGCCCAATAATGCGTTTAATAAAAGTTAACTTGCTAAAGCTGCTCTGATCAAAATTTCCCCCGTTTCTTTGGTCAGACAGCAAAAAACACAGGACAAATAAGTGGATACAAATCATTCCGTTGTTACCTTGTGCTCAGGAAAAGCATTTCCAGATCGTCATAATATATGTTCACCCACAGAGAAAGTTAGAAGCGTCAGAAAGTCTTTTTTTCCCCTTTCTTTTCGAACCAATCCGCAGTGTTTCCACATCAGACAGGCAGTAATTTAATTCCTGCATGCATGTAAGCTTGGACAGTGATTATGATCCACTTAAATGTTGAAGTCAAGCTGGAACTCTGCATGATTGACAACTCATAAATGCCCCACACTAAGACAAGAAAATGTTGTTTTTTCTATGTGCACAGTCTGTAATGAGGCAGCTCAGGGCTTAAAAAAAGTCTACCTCTTAGTCAGGGTATGCTGTTGTTGACATGTTATAGAGATGGACAAAAATTAGATTAAAAAGATAGAAAAAGTAGAAATGTTCCAGACTAAAACCGGTGTGATCATTATGAGCGTTCCCTTCTTGTCCTGCACAGAAAATCATTCCAGTGTTGGCAGATTCCATATCACTCAACACACTATTCATTCACCAGAAACAACCAGATTCCTAAGCATTTATTGGGTAGTTGGTGGGAAGTCTGTACAATCCAAAAATGAGGTAAATAGATGACATGTGAAGGAGTCGGTCCATTTTGTTGTAGATATCACACTCGGTTTCTTTTTGTAAGGCAACTTTTTGGAGTAAATGGCAATTATTGGCAATAATGTGTCTGTCTTTTGCAATATGTACCACGTTGACTTTTGAATCTTTCTGGTATCCGCCCACAGACTTCCCAAGAATGTCTAAATCATAAACCTGACAAAAGCCTGTAACAGCTACTTATTTTCAGACGTTAACTCAAAGCTTGTTTTATTGTTCTTGGTAGCAGACACTATGTGATGACATGAAGAGACAAGACAGAAGATAATAAGGAGTGAGATATAACTACAAGGCAGATGATTTATTGGCATTGTGGAATGAGTGTTTGTTTTTTTAAGAGGTTATGTTGGCAAAAATAACTTGTTTTTTATTTGTATTTGTGGTGCAACCTGTCTGAGGTGTACTTTTATACAAATTAAACATTTCCAAAATGGCTCAAACCAGGAAAAGTAGTTTAGTTATCGCTATGCTATGCTATGCTATGCTATCACTGGGGATAGCGGATCACATTTAACAATGTAAATCTATCTAGATGACTTGTCCATTGCTTCAAACTGTAAGGCTTCCCAATTTCCTTCCCAGGTACGCCAGAGTCACTGGAGGAGAAGGAGCGCCAACTGTCCACCATGATCGGTCAGCTCATCAGCCTGAGGGAGCAGCTCCTCGCTGCTCATGACGAGCAAAAAAAAATGGCCGCCTCGCAGCTGGAGAAGCAGAGACAGCAGATGGAGTTGGCCAGACAGCAGCAGGAGCAGGTAGGAAGTCTCTGAGAGTGTGTGTGTGTGTGTGTGTGTGTGTGTGTGTGTGTGTGTGTGTGTGTGTGTGTGTGTGTGTGTGTAGGAGTGTGTGTGTGTGTGTGAGAGAGAGAGCAGGGGGAAGTTGCTAAATGCTGAAGTTCTTTAAGGACAACGTGTCCTCTGATATTACCAATTCATTTGAAAATACACCCAAAATATTCTAACTGATAACAAACACAAGCAAAAAAAACAACTGTAATAAACAACGAGAAAATATGTCAATATAAGTCAAACAAGTTATTCAACCAAAGCACAATATGAAGATAAAGGTTCTAACTAAAATAATAGCCGACGCAGACAAAAACTTATCCGGCATCTGTTCAGTTTGGCCATGTTAAGCAGAGGAGCAATCACATCATTCTTATATACAAACATGGACGTCAGAATGAAATGTAGTAAAGACCATACCGTATTATGGGGTTGTTTCTCGAGAAGATAAAAAAAAGGATAAGGGATACGAGAGAAAAAGAGCTATTATTGTATCTAATAGTAAATGTCTCGGAGACAACTGGTTTGTTTATTCGAGTTTATTGACTATTTCATTCTGGTCATTGACCACTATCTCTTTTGATTGTACACTGATCTCCGGTTAAAGTTTTTGCCCACCAAGTTTGTATTTTTCTATCCAACTGAGTTCAGTTTTATCCATATAGTGGAAAAATTCAAGCACATCAGTGTGATACAATGATAATCCAGTCGGTTAATTGGGGTCTAATAAAACTAATGGGGGTCCTATTAAATCATATTCATATGAAACCAGTTTAAATAAATGAATACTTTATCATCAGTCCAAGGCTACCTGCTAGAATAGAACAATAAAAGTTAGTGATATCATCATGTCATATGTACATGAACCAGTTATGGTTAAAATGTGAGGAGCAGAATTTCAATTGGACCCTATATTTAGAAGGAAGTCAGTGAAGAGAAGTTAGCACAATAAACATGATCTCTCCTGATAGTTCTCATCGGATTTCTAACTGCAGTGTTTTGGATGCGCTGGCAGCTTTTTAAAGATTAAGAAAAATAGAAATGGCTGTATTTACATCTCAGAATAATGAATGCACCGTCGATTCATTCAGAAACAGAATGTGTTGAATTTCAAAAACTAGATGCTTTTCCCCTGAAGCCTTAAGGTCCAAATACTAATTTAGAAGAAGAAGATTTTAGACGCCCAGTTGGTTTGGAATACATGCTTGTTTTTCTAACCACGAGACTAGTTTAATCTAGTTTCACAGCAGTATATCATCAGTATAGTTATGAAAATGTATTCCATGTTGTCCAGTGTGAGCTAACACAATACTGTTAAGGTGACAACATTTGGTCCTAGCAGGGAAACTTCCGGAATTCCAGAATTCCATGGGTCCCTCTGACGTGGGAGGAAGATTTCCTGCTTCCATGGACAAACTGAATCTATGCAATAAATATGAGCCAAAGTAGCCTAACGCAGTCTTTCCCACTTACAATGTTCTAACTGATCATATCAAATCAAATGCAGAGATCCTGAAAGATAAGCATGGAAACTGAATCCAGACCGAAACTTTTCTGATGGACTATTTCTGTGTAAACGCTCACAAAGTTAACCAGCGACGCTTTTGTCAAGAATTTAAGACTTCAAAGGGAGACGGGTGTTAGGTCTTTAATTAGCTAACAGTCCTGGATCAAGGGTGTGCTTTTGAACTAACAGCAACCTTAAAAGTCTGCTGCACAAAGCCTGTCAGTAGAGGTCGATTGATCAAATTCAAAATGGAAGTGCTGATTAAAGGGAAAGCATCCTTGACAACCTAATTGGGATTTGGCCCAGAATACTATTCAGTGGTTTGGGTGATGCTGTTGTTGTCGTTGCTAGCTTAGGCTGCAGAGAAAACTAAAGCTGACACATCAGTGGAAGGATCCCATGAACGTTCTCGCTGGTAGAAACCGTTTTATTGATGACCGAGTCATCACTATGGAGAGCTAAAGAAACACAGAGCAAGGACCAGTGGTCAGCCCGGGTCAATAAGGAATGAAAAGAGCTTCTTGTTTTGCAAACAGCTTTCTTATGCGTTGTTAAACTTGTTTTCCAGTCAAATTTAGTTTCCTAACTAAAACTTTTTTTTCATCTGCCTGCCGTTTGCGGCCACTGGCAAATTCCCAAAGACTTACAACAATTCTTTACTCTTTAGAAGACACAGGTAAAGTGTGTTGTGCTAAGGAGCAAAAGTCAATCAATTTGTCATTATTACATTTGCAAAAATAATTAGTTAGCGTGCAAAACAGGATTCAGATCATTTGACAACACAATCATAGTGTGGAGTCCTTTGTCTATTACATAGGTGAGTAATCGTCAGTTCTTTCTCAAATTAATTCCTTTGGGCTTCTTTTTGAGGCTTAAAAAAACATGAACTGAGCTTGATACATTGATAAGTTATTTCTTATCAGTGAGCTGCTAATCATCATTTCATCCCAAGATATTTCTCCTGGCATCAGTGATGAACGGTCCCCTGATAATTCCTATTAGTGAAAAAACTAGCCACTCAATGAGGCTCTCAAAAACTTCAGAAAATGTGTCGATCCGGACGCAGCTCTGCGCACGTCGCACTGCAACGAAGAGCAAAGAAGAAAAGAGTCTGAGTCAGGGGGGGGACCGGGGGGGAACGAGCAGGGAGGCTTTTAGGTGAGCGGCCCTTTGTTTTTGCTGTTTGTTGACACGTCGCTTTAGGTTGTCATATGGCGGGCTGTGTTTGGACAAGTCCACACCTCCCATCAAAACACATACCACCTTTAACAGCTTCACAAAAGAACAGGCACGATGGGGAGAGTGAAAAGAAAGACAGATTCCAGTATCGGCCAGTCGTTTGGCTGTTGAGACTTGATAGGATAATGCCCTACAGACAGACAAACCCTGAGAAATCTGCCTTTAATGAAATATGACATGTGTGCAAATTTGGGCGCCGCCTACCATTCAGCAGCCTGTAATTACATTTAGGAATAAATATACTAAATGACTCCTCAAGAAAAAAAAAAGAAAGAGAGAGAGATAGGAGGCAGCTGCTTGACTTCTCTGTCTCACAATGTGTGGGATAAGATAGAAGACACAGTAACCCTTTAAGGGTTGGAACCTCTCACAGTGGGCCGTTCCCTCCAGTCACTGGAGGAAACTCAAGGTTTCACCATGACTTCAACGTTTTGATAAATAAACTGTGAAAACTTAAGAACAAGAAAAGAAAAATCAGACGAAGAGATAATGGCTCACCGTGTGTATGTGGAGGGAGGGGGGGGGGGGGGGTCCCAGAGGCACGCAGGCTGTTGTAAACATGTCAGTCTGCTAGATTCATTGTCAGTGATGAGATGTTTCTTCTAAACGTTCTCCTTCACTGCTGACAGGAGTTGGACACATTTTCCATGAAAGCAAGCAAAGGATTATTTGAGCTGATAATCTTAGGTCAAGAAGACATGTCAGCACACACCTAATTGTGAGAAAGCTACATTGATTTGCATTCTTTGCCCCCCCCCCCCATTCAAAAACATATAAAATCGCTTTACTTTATGAAGTTTATGTTTTGCATGATGTGAAACCCTCATTCAGGCTCAGAAGTCGTGGAGGTGTTACCTGTTGATAGGTCCAAAAAAACTACATTCCTTTGCAAATCACAACATGTTTGTGGTTTTTATCGCATTCAAGCGTCACAAGTGTGATTGTGTTACACTACTACAGGCTCTAAATCACTTATTGAGCTGTAGATAGAGATCAGACCTGTTACCTTTGCTTAGGGTTAGCCATATGAAATGTCCATATCTATTCATATTATACATTTATAAATGAATTATCAATGATGAATTATAAAGGAAAATAAAACCCTCCTTGGGTTTTTGGAGTTTTTCCCATGAGACTAAAGTTAATTTCTACCTAATTTCCTTGAATGTTTTCTTGGAATTTATCTGCAGCATATTTTTTTTCACTGACAGCTGCCAGCAGACCTGCGTTGCCTGCTGCCTTATTTTGTTGGACATGTTTTTCCTGATCATAATCATCCTGAACACCAGCCGGTTCGTTTCACGAGTTTCTCTCCGGGTCTGTTTTTCATTTTAAGAGATTTCACCTTCCATACATATTGCATAGCACTGGTTTTGTCTATGGCAAAACCCGGTTTTCCAGTATAATGAACCGGTTTTAGCTGAAATTATCTGCAGCGATTAATCACAGATTTGTTTCAGAAAGCGAAAATGTGCTGTAATGCAGATTTCTTTTTTCTCCGGCAGACACGCGTGTGTTTTATTTGGCATTTGAGCTGTATTATGTTGTGTTTGTGTGTGCAGATTGCCAGACAACAGCAGCAGCTCCTGCAGCAGCAGCACAAGATAAACATTCTCCAGCAGCAGATCCAGGTCAGTAGACACACACACCTTCTCCACTGTCCCCACAAGCCTGTGCAGACTCCCCTCCCCTCCTCCTCCAGAGCTCGTCCTTCTGCTCTGTCCATCCCAGCTCTTTCCCTTTCTGGTGCCCGGTCCTCCGGCGTGGACAATCTAACTGATGACTTTTCCTCCCGCTCTATTATCGGTGTGCGGTGTGTGATTGGAAATCGGCAACGACACAGCGGGTCATGACCCTTTGCTGGGCTGATACGGAGAGGTGCAGCGTCAGTGGCCTGCAGACACACACACCATAACGCACGACAGTGACCCAGTAATTGCCCTGGTTATGGCTGGATCTGTTGGATTGATCACACTACGGTCGATAAGGCCGTCTCCCCGAGGCTCCCTTCAACTCTTAATCCCCCCCCCCCCCCCCCCCCCCCCCCCCGGCTCCCCCTCACCTTCACCCCCCCCCCCCCCCCCGCCCCCCAGTGCTCCGTTTGCTGGCACGTGTTTCACTCCCTTCAGTGGAAATTGCACCAAACCCACTGTCTTCAAGTGGTGTTCTACATCTACGCTGTTATGTACTCTCGCCTCTCTTTGACTTGCTCAGTGTTTTTTCCTTTGTCATCTTCTTTTGATGCCTACATGTGTTTGACTGAGATCCGTGCACACACACAGACCCGCCGAGAAATTACCACCAGCTGGGAGCCAAATGCTGGCAAATATGCACAGTGTGGCTGATGGCCACGTGGGAATCTGTCCAGTTTGCATTTGATCGGTGTGTGATTGTTTTTTTTTAATGCGGTTAACTGGTGCTACATTTCGGTTTGCGAGCCGATGTGGATCCAGTCGGTGCTGTGATCAGTTCACCCCCCACCGCTGCAGGTCTTTGGATCTCCCTGTGCTCTGGAGGTGTGATGGAGTTAATGAGGGGGTTGCGCAACACCCCCCCCTCCCCTTCTTCTTTTTTTCTTCTTTATTACAAGACCTCACCCTTGGATCTTAATAAAGCTCGGATCGGACTTCATTAGGCCCTCCGGCCCCAGGGGAGAGCAGGACCATAAAACCAGCTCGCGCTGGGATCCTCTTCCTCGCTGTGAAGCAACGGATACTGTGTCATGTTTGGTTTTGAGGATGAAGGGATATGCAGAAAATAGCTCTCGAGAGCAGCTTGTTATCATGTAGAGCTTCAGAAACAGCAGCTGTAAGTGCAAGTGAAAAAGCAACCCAGCGCAACTCTAGTTTCACACTGACTCTGTCTTAAATTAAAGTCAGAATGTCCACAATTACTTCGGTTTGTAGTCCGTTAAGGTGCAGAATGAAATGCACCGAAAGCTAAACATTTTACGCACACCGCTGGGTTGTGGCAACTTCTAGTCTTTAAGTAATTTCCCAAACAATAGCATGTACTGGCAAACAAACCCGACTTAGCAAGAAGCATATGGCGTATCCACTGTACAGAGGTTTAGAATTATTATGGCTAAGCTCCAGGGTTTAGTCACTTGGGTATGGGCTGTTTACACTGTGTTGGATGTGTCTTGGCCTTAAACACACAGGCAGCGCTGCATCGGTCTGGTTCCACTTATCAGTTCCAGACCTGAGCTCCTCTCAGGCCAATACTCCAAGGAGCTGACCAAATGCTACTGTTTCTACTGAATAGAATGGGCCTCAGTGTGGTAAACCCACCTTTTTTAGGCTATTTGTTGTTCACATCTTCATTCGAAACACTAAATGTTGTCCAGATGGAACAAATAAGTAATCAAAACAGGGTTTCTGCTACAAAAGTTGAATAACTGCAACTTGAGGCAGTAAAGTTTGCTTGCCTGCACGCGCGCTTAATTTTCGGATTATTGGGAGACATGAAACAAAACATAAGTTTTACGTTTCGGAAACAGCGGAGGAAGAACAGCACTGATAAATTTGGGGCTTTTATCAGTAACTGATTTATGAGCGGAGCAAATGGAAAGCCAGTGAGAGACCGGTTTTTGCTTTTGACCATCTTCCGTCTCCTCCTTCACTCACTGGATGCTATCAGGATGTTTGTCAGCTACTGTTGTGGGGGAGCATAGTTCAAAGTGACCCAGGTTTCCTGTCATGTGGTTTTAAATGGTGTGGAGAGACAGCGGGGGATGTCCAGGGGTTAAAGAAACGCTTCCGAAGGCCCCATTCTGACAGATACAGTTTCACACACGTAGGCACACACAAAAAGAAGACATGCCCCGAGTAACAGATAAAACACACGTGCACGAATCGTAATCCACGTACGTATTTGGAATAGTAAACCAGAAAGAACAACACAATAGTCATCTGGCATTATTTGAAGAGGAGATAAAAATGGATAACCACATGCATATGGACGGTTTGGTCTGGGAGTGTGCATGCCCAAAGAAGCAAAAACATTTATGGACAAGACCTCCACACAGGCGCACACACACGTGCACACGCGCGCACGGCGCGCTGGCGGGCCTTTGTGTGCCGTGAGCAGAGTGGCCCGGCCCGGCCTGGTGGCTGACAGGCATGTGTCTTTGTTAAGGCAGTCCTCATAATGGCTCTCATATGTGGCCCATTTCCTTCAGGCCCACAAAGGCACAGGCCCTAACCACACCACCCGGGCCCTAGCTAACGGGCTAATTAATGACTGCAAAGCCACACTCCTCCTCCTCCTCCCTCACTCTGTTCTTCATTTATAACCCCTCTGTCTCCTCCTTCACCCTCCTCCCTCCTTTCTTTTTTAGGCTCCTGTCCCTCAATCACTGCCTTCTTATGTTATTACGGTGCTCAGTATGCTTTTATTCATTTTTGTCGATCTATTCTATTGTAGAATAATTGATCAGTGAAATGGGGGATGCAATATTCTAAAGAAATGAGTTGCAAATGCATCTGTCACTCAAAAGGTTCTAAAAAGCTTATCTTTGTCACTCATTTGTTCCACTGTCTGAATTGGAAGCAGATATGTTTCTCCTGTCAGGACACTAAAGGCCCAGGCAGTCAGACGGATCGTCCACTCGTACGTCAGCACACACAGCTTCAGACACAATAACTGGGAATACAGCGGAAAGCCCATAATGTCGATTGGCCGAGGGAAAATGGCTGACTCCTAACTTTACAATGGCCCTCCCTTCACTCCATTAACCAGCATGTTAGTTAGCCTTTAAAAAAAAGTGCTATAGGCAGCAAACAGTAATCCTGTGTCTTTCCCTTAAAAATGTGGTTTTATTGTGCACCGCGGGTGTTGCAAGACACTGAGACAACACCGGGCTGATATAAGCGACACACTTAATGCATTTCTTTTAAGGTTATACCAACCAAAAAGAAAAAAAAGTCCTGAACTTTTCTTCTTGGGACTCAGTTATGCAGGTATTGTCAACCTTTTGTTGCTGTGAGGGTGTCTGGAATTGGCTCGCTTTCCGTTAGGAGAGCTGTGACATCAGGAGAGAGAAATGAGATCTGAGGCATGAATATTCTAAATAAGGCACATGTCTGAAGTGCTAAAGAACAACGGAATTACAGAGAGGGGCCCGGTCAAGTATGGAATTCATCCCTCTCAGACAGGAGCTGTCTCACCACTTTGTCATAATTAAAACCATCAGACTCCTTTAATATTTTACATTGCCTACTTTGGTCTGCTTTGACATTTCACTAAACCAGAGACACACAATAGCATTTACACACCAAGACATCTAGGCATCTGTCTGGTAAATAATTTATTGATCATTGCTTAGATTTAAACTATAAAAGAAATGCAACCCAGCTAAAAGTTACAGGGGTGCAAATTCCCTCAGAAAAGCTGGGACAAACATTTGAGAGTAAAGATGGGTAAGTGTTAATTGTTGTTCAGTGGTGAACCTTAAATGTATCCCCCTGCTTCATACAGCAGAGCACAGCTATTCACTCAGTCCCAAACTCAGGTCTGAAGACGAGTCAGCAGTTGGACGCCTTTAGGCCTGGCTTCATGTGAACCGTGGACTAGAATTCTGCTTTGTTACTGTAGTTGTCGTTCTTCTTGTGCGACACAGTTTGCTTTTTGCATAATAATGAGACTGGGTGTCCTCTGGCGCCAATGCGTTGTTTCTTTAGGAGGAGTCACAGGGCTCACGTGTAAGTCAGGAAACTGGAGGCAGTCCACGGGCTGATAAGGTCTGGCCCCTGGTGAGTCCTCACCAGATCGGGTTTAACGCCAAAGACACCCAAAGACACAATCACTACATTCAATTTTGGAACTTATTCAATGAAAAGAAGTTAGTCAGACAAAATCTGAAGAATTATTTATGCTATAATCAACTTAATTTGTGAAGTGAATTAGTTGTTTCAGATAATTAACCACTTTACCACTTACTTTGTTCAAATAAAAATGATTGGTTTTATTGATTAAGGCAGTGTTTTTCAACCTTTTTTGAGCCAAGGTACATTTTTTCATTGAAAAAATCACGAGGCACACCACCAACCAAAAATGTCAAAGAAATCTGTAGCCGCCTATAATAACACTATAGTTATTATTATTTTATTCTTATCTTAAGTGTCTTGAATAGGAATCAAATAAACAAAAATGTATTTTTATGATATTTTATATTTCTTCTTTCAAATTGCTCTTATCATGTCCACTTCAATATATAAAATTATGTACAAAATCTAGTCATAAGGAATTATTACATGATTATGCCACCAGTCACTAGAACAGCACAGACACTCAAAAATGGCATATTATTTGCAAATAATTAAGTCCATATCAAAAAGTCTTTTTAGACCAATAAGGTGAAATAGGATGATTATTTATTTATTTATTTTATTTTTTTAAAAAAGGATGATTTTCCACGGCACACCTGGCAATCACTCGCGGCACAACAGTGGTTGAAAAACACTGGATTAAGGCTCAGGGGAGGTCTGCCACAGATTAACCACAAAATTGTCAATATACATAAGTTTTCAGGATCTTTCTCAATATTCTGGTGTGAGTCCCTGTTGTGTCCGTGCTTTTGCCACCTTTAGCCTGTAAGAATCTTGAACCATATGATTTTTTTTTTTATCAATTGAAGCTAATCCCAGAACAAATGACTGAAATGATCAGTCTCCCTTAAAAAAAAAAAACTTTACCTGAGTAAATTTGCTGTCCCGAGTGAAGTGGTGGACAAAATCAAGAGTCACACAACTAATCCACATCTGCATACCTGTCAGACAAGGCCATGTTTTTCTTTCTGGTCTCTCCCTCTCAATCACACCAACATAAAGACACACCACATACGTACTCATTGGCCCCTAACCCTGCTGCCCTCACACAAGAGGACCATTAATACTGTGTGTGTGTGTGTGTGTGTGTGTGTGTCTGCGCGTGTACACATGTTTCTTGTTGCTCAGGTGTGTATGTCGATGTGTCTGGTGGGCAGTTAGAGGAAAGCAACCTTGTGTTTTCTTAGGGGCCGAGCAGAGGGGGCCCCTGCCGCACCACCCCCCCCCCCCCCCCCTCCCCCCCCCCCCCCCCCCCCCCCTTTGGTAAAAGGAGATCTTTGTGTGTTTGCACTGGTGAAGCAGCCCCAGTCTGTCCCAGTGTTCCCAAAGGAATACAATGAATGGGAGCATTTTGTCCCACTCTATAACCTCCACCCCCCCACTCCTCTCCTCTTCTTCTTCTCTTTTTTCCCTGTTGCCATTCGGACACATAGACTTGTTTTTCTTCCCTCTTTATTCTCTTCTCTTCATGTCACAAGACGTCGGAGCGCTTGTCTGTGTGTGAGAGTTAGCGTGTGTGTGAAAGCCTCACAGGGTCATCCGACTACCAGAGCGCACCATTGTGTGTGTGGAGGCTTTATAGGAGTGTGTGACCTGAGAGCTGGTAGCAGACGATGAACACGTATACCTCCACACAAACAAAGACAACTGTTGAGGATGCAGACGCTCGTTGCTTAACCAATTAAATTGTGACCTCAACCCCCGACGTGGAAAATAGTCTCTTTTATCGTCTTTTTCTGAGTAGAAATCTTGATTTGCTTGCACAAAGACAGATTCACTGACAGGATTAGACATGCATTAGTGATACAGGCCTTTCAGTTAACTGAATTCATTATTTTAGTTACCACGGGCTACTTTAAAAGTCGAATAACATGAAGTCAGAAAAATGTAGACAGTAGACTGATGTGAATGAGGAGCAACACAAACAGAAAAACTATGTTAAATTACTCCCTGAAACTATGTGGTCACTTCATATCCTTGAGTTTTCAATCAGCTTTTAGATGAAAAACATGGATATTTTCTCAAGATCAACATGCTTTACATAATTCATGAATGATCAAAATAGGGCCCCATTAATTTTCATTGATCAATGAATCATTTTAATGCGTCAGTAGACACAAACCAGTCAGGTCTTTTTCCTCCCTCACTCTCTCTCTCCTCATCTATTTAGTCATGCTCTTTAAACCTCCCCGCTACAGACCCTTTAACTCTCCCTCGCACCCCACAAACATCCCAGAGGACGGGCATCTTATTCCACTAATTCAGCAGCTTCATAAAAGCAGAGAGCTGCTGGAATATGGCCGCACGCTGATTGCAGAAGTTTGAGCCGTCGTAGTGACCGGCCCCGGGAGGCCAGAGCGGGGGGGGGACCTGGGCACTGTGGGTGATGAATTAGTGGTAAAGGAGATGGATATGTACACTGACGCCGCTGGGTAGAGGACAAAAACAGAGGCAACTTTGGAAAGAGCAATCGCGGGTTGCTTCTTACATCTTCATCATCGTCTGAAGTCACAAAAGATAAGCGACAACAGGGACTGCCGAAAGCCACAGAGAAGAAGTAAAACGACATAAAGGGCTGGAGAAGGGAACACATAAGCACGTGATGGCTGGAGATGAAACAAAAGGACCAGAACAAAGAATAGGTTTAAAAGAGGATGTGACAGGATGATACCTGACTTGTCAAAAACAAACAAAAACACAATGTGAAACAGAAAACGAAAAATGTGAGAATTTTAATCAGAAACTCAGCAGCGCAGCTGTTGTATGAAAAGAAAATGAAAGTAAAGTAAGCACCGTATCTATACACACTATAGTAACCATCTGATAAGATCTATGCAGCCAGAAAACTCAGTGAAGTTTGCTGAGAGATTATGGGCTTGACGTCATTCTTTGCTCTTATCAGGGAAGCTAGCTTGTCTCACAGAAATACAAGAAAAAAACTGACCTCACTTTAGGTGTTGAAATTATTTTGCATGCTTTAACACAGACAATTTCCTCCTGCATTGAGTTTAGCACAGAAAAAAAAAAGGTCAGCTCCATTGTTACTTGGTTAGTCATTTTCTTTACTTAAAATTGCAATCCATTTTCAAAACCGAGGTAAGCTAACGAAAACAAAAGTACCAATAGCCTAAAAACACTGTTATTGAGGAAGTCATGTATTCCAGCTCAAAAAAGTTGTGCTTTTATTATAAAAATGTGTTCAATAGAGTGAGGTGATCCATTGATCTAGCATGACAGGTAAAGTCACATACCCACGATGAGCTCAGACCATCAATCTTAACCGACTTGCGAATGGAAGCCTTTACGAGCAGCCACCACAAAGTTTGTTTTAGTTTCTGTACTGTTTTAGTATTAGATCAGTACAAATTTAAAATAACACCAATGCTGCTGTCTCTAATTGTTAAGAGGCTAATTAGTCAAAGTAATGCAATCATGAGTTGCAAAAACAACATTTTGTCGTACTTTAAATTCTATAGGGTGGACCGTCTCATTACAGTCATGAAAAAAAATCTGTGTGAGTATTCAGTGGATACACTCTGATTTTACTCCGGAATACTCTACAGCATAGTTTGGCCAACATAATGATTCCAATGTGTCCAGGTCATTTGGCTACAGAACAAGCCCATATCATCAATCCTCCACCACTGTGCTTTACTGTTGGTGTGATGCCTTTGCACAGTTCTTTTGTGTTTGGTGCTGTGCATCAACCCTATCAAACCATATGTATCATATTCAGTGTTGGGTAAGTTACTTTAAAAATGTAATCCGTTACAGTTACAAGTTACCTTGTTTAAAATGTAATTGTAGTGTAACTTTTTTGATTACTTTTAAAAAGTAATGTAACTAATTACTTTTGATTACTTTTTTATTACTTTAAGGTTTTAATGAGTATTGACCCATGATTAATTTTAGCATGTTATTATTAGCTATTAGCCGCAGCTAGCAGTTCAAGGCTAACGTCTTGTTAATGATCATAAACAACGTAAATAAATACGTAAATAAATTGGAGACAAGTCAGTCGTATCCGGATACAACATTTTAGTATCTATACTTTTTTAAGTATCGATACTTTTGACAACCCTAGTCTGAAATGTAGGACATGTTCGGGAAAAAGAGGACGTCTGGTCACCTACAGTTGGGTAGGCTAGGTAGGCTAGGCTAGGCTAGGCTAGGCTAGGAGACATCGATAAACGTTTGTCATGCATCAACTATTAATAAATCAAATATTAGTAAATCAATACGCTTCGTCTATCAGTGAGTTGCTTATTTCGCAAAGGTTTTTCTTTATATTTTTCAAAAAATGTAACTAAATTTGTAATTCTTAATATTTTCGGAAGTAACTGTAACTGAATGACATATTTTTTCATTGTAACTGTAACGAATTACAGTTACTCTTTTTTTGTAATTAAATTACGTAACGTCGTTACATGTAATCCGTTACTCCCCAACGCTGATCATATTTAATACATACGGTTTCTGAGATCTTTTGGATCTGAGACCTTTCACATCATCTAGTGGTAAAAACTTCAAATACAATCAAATATACCTGATAACAGCGAACAGAGGATTACACAACAATAATTTTGAATTGTTGCACAGTGATAAATTATGCATATTCTGTTAAATTTTTTTGCATGTTTTGTATAAGAGCCAAATAAAGACAAAAATTTACTTTAGGCTCACAGTGTCATTTCACAAGAGTTTTTTTTGTCACAACCCAAACCACAACTGTTCAGTAATCTTATTTTCAATTTATTTTTAATTTTTTATTTCTTTTTTTGCTAAAGGTGTAGTTTGTCAGTATGTCATGTTGTCTTCCATCTGAGGCTGGATTGAACTTTTTTTTTGCTTCCTGAGGACATAACCATTTTATTGATGTCCTGATAAGCAAAACATCAGAATTTAAAGAAGTTTACCTTCTTCTTTTAAAGTCTGCCAATACATTTTTTTCAATGAAGGCAAAATGAATGATGGTTCAAACTATTCAGATATAGATCTGACATTTTTCTTTCTGATACGTGCAGTGACAATCCTGAGAAGAACTAATTAGCATTTCATTACTTTAGGGCTTCAACGTGTTTGAAAATCTACTCAACTTTCATGTGAGAACTCCGCAAATGAGACGTAGTAAAACAAGAAGACAAGAAGAGGAACCAAAGCGAGAGCTGAGAACAAGCGGGCATGAAGGCAAAACACATTATTTTACAAAACAGACAGATACGAATGAGAAGAGAAAAAAGGGTGAGATGAAAAAAGGAGAGATGATAGTAAAAGTGCTGTCTGGTGTTTAGCACAGTCAGCCCTAATAGATTCCCCCCAGGGTCATCTTTGATATGCCGCCTTTAGTTTGAGCCCTCTGTGTTTTAACTCAGTCGAACGCTCAGGTTTTAAGAGTCTTTCAAGCGGACATGAAAGACCACCGTCAGCCTGACTGAAGTTCGGAAAAGGCATCTTGTGTTCAATTTTTACACCTGCCTCTCAAGAACGCATGTCTTTGTCATTTTCTTTCCAATCTGTGGAATCCTTCGGTTCCAAACCTTGACCATGCCCTTGCAATGCCGTGCTCATGTGATTTATTTATGTTGTTGTCTTATTTCGAGTCCATTTTCTCTCCCTCATGCTTTAAATGGCCAAAAAATAAGATATGCAAAGTTTACAATCATTTTTATTCTTTGACTTAATTATCTCTTTCCTTTTGCATCATCTTTGTTATTTTTTCTGCGTATCCTCATTTTCTTACATTCTTTATGGTAAAATGTTTCCATCCCGCCTGCTGTTTTCCTCTGCCTTAGCTAGAGAACTGTAGAACTGTAGAAATGAACTAGAAACTCTAACATAATTTACAGCATTTCTAGATTTACATAAAAAAAGGACTTGTTTGTTTCTCTGCTTAATATATTACTAAGCACGACGTTTCTGGATTATCATTACTGAAGCATCGGTTCATACGCATAAAATATTTAACGTCTAGAAGGAATGGAGCCACTAATGACTGACGGAGATCTAAAACGCGCATTTAAAAACACACTGCAGCTTCAGTCTTTATTACTGTGTTGTATTGCAATGGCGGTGTGATTGTTCTTAGCTTCTTTTATGCATGTTTGAGGTTATGCACTCATCGTGTCCCTCCTCCTTCTTTCCTCTCAGGTTCAGGGTCACATGCCTCCCCTGATGATCCCCGTGTTTCCACACGACCAGCGGTCCCTGGCTGCCGCCGCCGCCGCGCAGCAAGGCTTCCTCTTCCCACCCGGCATGTCCTACAAGCCAGGTATCCCCACACACACACACACACTGGGATCCCAGTCTGAGCTAATGAGGTGTGTCAGGTGAGGAATGTCCTGGAAATAAGCGGGGAGATTTACAAGCCCCGCTTGTTCGCGTCAGGATCAATGCATTGGACACAGGAATGGACCTGGAATGTCTCTTTCATGGCGTGCTGAAAGCATGTCTCTTGCCCCGCACATCTGCAACATAGAATTTCACGCATTCTCACTCACACACACACACGCACATGCAGGCATACACACATGCTCTCAAGCATTTTTATCTGGTGCACTAACTTAACAGTGCCCACTCACGATTAGGGCGAACGGATCACTCACAATCCCAGACATGCACGTCTGTTTAAAGAGGGCACACATGCTGCTTATTCCAGCAGTCTGCAAAGGATTTTGTAAGTCAAACCCTAACTAGAGAATATGAGAGAGGGAGAGGGAGGGAGAGAGGGAGAGACTATGATGCGGTGTGCACATGGACAGGTCCTGGCTGCAGGATTCCCCTCACCACCTGCTCCCCTCATGCCTCCTCGTCCTTTAACATTCCTCCCTTCCTCACATCCATCCAGGTGCACCAACCCGCCATGCTCAAAGCCGAATAATCCACGCTTAGTCCGGCTTACCGCACAAGCACACACCCGGGGCCGCAAAATCGAGACGAGAGTTCAGAAGCCATTAGTGTAGCGTCTCTTTCAGTTTGCTGTGGTTTCTAACGGAGCCCTGGACATGAAAAGCCTTTTAAAGACAAACGGCGGGGGGGTTACGCGCGACGCTTGTGTACGAGGATGTGAGTGCTTCCCATTGAGCAGGCTGCGCTGATCTCAAGCTCTCGTGTGTAGCGACAGTGAGCACTATTCACCTTTGAATAAAGCGTTCTTGACCCTTCGTGTTTTATATGGCGTGAATAAAAACATGAGATGGAACTGGGAAAGAGACAAAAGACGGAGAGAGAGAGAGAGAGAGGGAGATAGAGCGGCTGGTTGAAGGTAAAGAGCAGGTTTGTTCTTGTGCTGAACTCTGCCCCTGCCTCTCTCTATAATGTGTTGTTTTGGTTGCTCACCAGGTGAGAATTACCCAATGCAGTTCATTCCGTCGACAATGGCAGCTGCAGCGGCGTCGGGACTCAGCCCATTACAACTCCAGGTGAGGAGAAAAAACACCTCCACGTTTACTTGAACCCAAACTGAAGTGCAAGGTTAATGCACTTTGTTACAAAGCACAAGATGTTTTTTTTTCTTTCACTGGATAATTCAATCTGTGAAGCAGATTTGAACAAAAAAGTGTAATATCCTCCCCAAACAAAAGAGGTCGCATGCTTGAAACAAAGCCAAAAGCAGAGCGTTTGACAATGGAGTGGTGATGAGTAAGGGAGGGAGGGAAGGTGGCGGGTGTCAGGCGTGTCTCTGGATGCATGGATACAGTCTTTCACCTCCAAAAAGACTTGACTTGAAAAAAAAAAAAACGTGTTTGTCAAACTTTCTCAAGTGTAGACAACGCGACTCCAAAGCCAGACAGGTTTTTCAAATGTAGCTCGAGTCAAATAATATACACTTACCGTGTTCTTGAACAAAGGCAAACAAAACACCCCTTCAATAACTCATGTTAACTCAAGAACAGAGGTTAAAAGAAGATAAATGGTTGAGGGTTTGTTCGCTGAGGTAGAACATATGGCTCTAATCCGGAGGTTGTGACTAGACCGTTTGAACCATTTGTAACCAACCAAAATAACTGTACGGAAGTGAACAGCTACATGGAAAACACTTGAAGACGTCGAGCCAAATTAAATCCCTGCTCATTTTAAACCCGCCCTGAGGTTAAATGAGAAAAATAACAAGTGTTGCACACGTTCCACCGTTACAAGAGTTGGTTTAAAGTTCACTTCACACATGTTCATGATGTAGTCCCTGTTCACGTTCACCATTTACAATTCCAGACTTCATATTCTCTTCAATTCCAATTAGTATGTGACTTTCTTTTTCTTTTTTAAAAAGCAAATGAATCAGTTTCTCACAAAGCTTAACATGCTATGAAGTCATTTGGGGAAGTGGAATGGGGCACCCGCCTAAGTTTCAAGATACAAGTTTTATACATTTCAGACTCCAGGTTAAATGATTATATCAGATTAGCTTTACTATAGAAATACTCTTATAATATAGTTCACTGGTGCAAAAAATGTCAGGTCTTATGATTTTGAAAGGAAAAAGCTTTTGCATCAACATTAAACCATGTAGGCTACATATGTTGGTGTAAAGCTAGCTATTAGTAACCTGTTAATCTGTATTTGTCGAAAGCCTTGGTTTCTGCACGTGTCCAGAAAGTGTAGCCAAGCCTACACTAGATATTGCGTTGCTCTCAACTTCAGTATAGGGACACATTTGCAACTATGTCTATTAGCCTTGAGTTAGTTGGATTAAGTGTTATTTGCAATGGCATGGTTCTCTCTTTTTTCGTTTCATCATTTTTTTCATCACCATTGTTCTGAATGGGTCACATCCTGCTAATGGTGACTTTCTGTACAGTCTGGGTAACAAGTGAAAGTATGAGTAATCTATTATCCAAACTAAGTTGGCAACTCGTAACGCTAACTTAAGAAAAAAAAGGGACAACTCCACCTTGTTTTTTTAATTTTTTTTATCAATTCATGCAAACTGATTAAACTAGGTTCAATTCTATCTGTTCCCGTGAACCTCTGAGCTAGGAATGGCACTCTTCACCTTCCATTTATTCATGCCTCAGTGTCATGACAATGAGTCATGGACCCCTCACATTTGTCATTCTAAAACAACCTTGTTCGCTCGAAATTCACAGGAAGTTTCATTTATGAACCCTCGCTTTTGTGAACACTCCCTTGAATGTGCATGACATTGAAAATAAAATACGATTTTCCACAATGAAGGAATTCGTAACAGCCCTTGTCTATCGCATACTTGAGAGAACAAAGGGTTTTGTCTCAAAGTGGAGTGTTTTATTCCATAGCTAATGCATCAAACCTTTAATAATTTGCATGAGACCAAGATACCAACGTTATTGTGAAACTTGTTGAGTGGATGATTGACTTTCCATGGGAAGAGCCTGTGGCAAAAGCTGCAATAACAAGAGAAGAGCTTCGTATTGAACACGAGAAGGCATAAATATTCTGAAGTCGGTTCAAAGCTGCAGTTAGTAGGTCAAAGTGCAACACAATTAGGAAAAGAAAAAAAATAGCACACCTTCAGGCACTTCCAAAATGTTGGCTCGATCTAGTTTAAAAAAAAAAAAAAAAAACTAAAGCTACCCCATCTCTAAGCTGTATGTATGCATTTTTCTGTATGTTATATAATATGTTCATCAATCAAATAAAATAAGAGCAAATGGAAGCTGGCGGGGACCCAGCGTGCATTATTTGGCAAAGGCTACCGGCCGCGTTCTGACTTCCTCGGAATTTTAATACGTGCTGCAGCTTTTTCTAAATAGCACAACGTGAACCTCTGGGTCATTAGATGCTAGCATGCTAGCCTGCCTCTGCTGTCAGACAAAGGCTGTGATGATGAATCGCAGAGGAATTCCGCCCCCACCAGCACAACACCTGGCCCAGTCAATTCATCAAATATTTTATTGCCGCTTGACACCTGTGGTTGGAGAATAGCACTTATCCATAATGGTTATCATAGCGCATGTTTGAAAAGACAAAAAAAAAATAAAAGTACTGAAAAGGAATAAAGAGAAGGAGAAATGAAATCTCAACTCCCTGAAGGCGGTTTGGTTGTTCACAACACACCCGTGTCAGCCGTCCTGCTGTACCTTCCATCAGCCCAAAGAACAGGAGCCCTCAAAAGCTTTTTCACACGCAAACAATGCTGCTCCATCATGTAAGTCATTACCGAGGCATGGTTTTTTTTTGGATGTTACAAGGATCCTTATCTCAGTTTATTCAATTTGTATTGTGGTTCTTACTTATCAAAACCCTCATTAGCCACTATTGACTTAGCAGAGCGCCTCACTTAGCTGAGAGGATCGGAGCCTCCTGTCTCCACTCCTGGCTTTGAAATGATCAAAAGAGTCATACGGTGAGTAAGAGGTGAGGGGGGGGGGATGATGTCAGAGACGCTAACTCATTCACATGCCAACGCTGCCCGAGACATGGGTGGAGAATGAGAGGCAGCCAGGCACCTGAATGAAAGAGGAAGTTTCTTATCGAGGCAGAAGACTGCGAGTGGAGAAAGGAGGGAGACCGAGCGTGGGGAAGTGTTTAGGAAAGAGAAAGAGGCATCATTATGAAGTTGTAGCGAGACGGAGATACCGGCTCCGGCTTGTGTTTGTACATTGTTTATACAACAATGCTCCTATCAAAAGCAATCAACCGTCCATTATCTATACCACTTACTACCAACGGGGTTGCGGGGAAACGGGGGGGCCGTGGGGGGGCCTGTCTCAGCCAACAACGGGCGGGAGGCGGGGTACACCCTAAACGGGGTGCCAGTCCATCGCAGTCAGTCCATCCTGGACTGTGTTACAGCACATGAGCGCAGGAAAAGGTCGACTATTCTCTGTGGGGTGTGCCCCGTTTTTATATTGTACTTTCATGTGAGCTGCTTGATTCTTTGAGAGAGGGTTTTGGGATTTCCCTGGAGAAACTAGGTTTCTCCCAGATGCTGCAGTGGACTGTGTTTATCGGATTTTATGAACAGTTTAGTTCCACACGGTAGTCTTGGACACGGCTAATCCTGCGGAACATGTCAGCGCCATTGTGTGATGTAGCTAATCGCTGCTTATTGAGAAAATGTGTGTTGTTTTGTAAAATGTTGTCATTGTTGCTGGTATAATAAACCAATAGCAAACATGCACACCATACCTGTGTGTCCATTTATCCTATGTACACACCATATATATATGTAAAGCATTGGCATTTTTCTACCTCAAAAATATTTTGGGTGTGTTGAAAAAGAAAAATTTGGGGACAGACTGCACTGTGTGCCAGTAAGTTGAACAAAGACATTGACGAATTATCAGCTCTGTGAGCTGTTCTGGCACACTTATTACTTCTTTAACCAAATCAAAATAAAATCTCTTACGTAAATGGAATTGGTCAGCAACATCATACAGCACTGAAAAAAAAAGGATGAAAAATGCTGCCTTGCATCATTTTGCATTTCAACCTTGCATTGTAACCATTGTGTTAGTCTGTTCGAAACCAGACCTTAAAAAGACGCGTTAACCCTGCTGTGATACAGTAGTTCTGAGTAGAGTTCTCAAAGTCAGACTAGTGCACACACATAATGCAGCTGCAGGAAAAATGTGTCATGCGTGTACATGTACTGGTCAAGGTCCTCTGCAAATGATTTGGCTCGAATCCCAAATTAACAGAAAGCGACACGATGTAGAATGTATCCTATTTGCAAAGAAAATAATTAATTATCCTACAAAGATTACATTTTGCCCTTCACTTACCGACAATAGATCAGCCGAAGGAAGACAAACATTTACAGGTGGATAGGGAGAATATCTGAACGGAATGCTGTGTAGTCCCACATTCTTCCACTGATAAATCAATCCGCCCCTGGTATGCCGGAATATGAGCTGCTGTTTATGAATCTGATGCCAACTTGAGCAAATAAGTGAATTCAAAATCAAGTTATACCTGAGATTCACAAGCTACTGGATAGGTCAATGAAAACTCAAAACTAAGTGTCTTACAATGATTGATAAGTTGATGTTTTTTGCTTTGAGGTGAGTCATTTTTTGGGGCTAAATGGTAATGTTAGTACCATCTCATAGTGGAGATCTGAAGCACAAAACGGCTGTGTTGTTGATCTGAGTTCTTAGTCTTTGCTTTAAGTTGCCCCACAAAGAGCTTTACTGCTCATAAGACCACTGTTACTGTTATTAACTGTTACTTACTGTTAATAAGACTATAACAGTAAGTGGACAACAACACCATGTTAGTTCCTCCTCAGTGTCCTTGGTATCTACTGCATCCCTTTATTGCCTGATCAGTGCTTATGCTGGGTGGACAGATGTCAGAGTCCTCCAGATGTTTGAAAGTGGAGCCTCGTGGCTGTAAGACAGCTGGCAGGGCCAAATGCTCATGGACTCGCCATTAGATACTAAAAACTCTGAGGCAGTAAAAGGGGAACCTGTTCCCAGAGAAGGTTTGCCATTTCCCCATTTTGTTGGAAAAGCCTGTAAGAGTTTGAGAAAGTCAAGTTGTTTCACCTTTCTCACGTGAGGAGACCCAACTGAACGGACGCCGCATCACTGAGATGTTTGGAGAAAAGCGGCAATGCTGTGCTTGACCTGTCGTGACCTGAAACAACAATTTTTATAGCACAAATGCTGTGCTATTGGCGTGGGAACTTGATCTGGTCAATTGTTTCCAGAGCCTCGAAGTAGAGCCCTTCACAAACAGTGGATTTCTGCCGAAGAAAGGCCCCCTTTGTGTGCAGCTAATGCGAGGGAAATACAGTTGCTTAGCAGACATTCTTGTTGAAATCATATGACATCTTTCACTGTCTCTATGTTTGGCCCGCTTCTGTTTCACTGTCTGAAGCATGGAGACAAAGGTGAGGAGTATTTATACCCCATTTGCAGCACCCTCTTATTAAGCCTTTATTGCTCTGCTTATCAAACAATGATGATAGTGTTTGAGAATGACTTGAGGGGAGGGGGGGGGTGCTGTTGCATAAAAGGCTACAAGAAGTAGCCCGATATTTGTCCTTATGTACTCTGCCTCTGTGTATCTCTTCTGAATGCGGCTGAAAGGGCAGGGGGCAGCGTCCAGCCTCGGTCCTCTGTCCTGAGCAGGTCAGTGACATTAGATCGGCCCTCCTCCTCCCGCCGGAAAACCTGCTGAAAAAGACAAAACCTAATTTGTTTTTGCGTCCTTGAGATTGATAGCTGCTTGACACTAAAAGAGGTCAGCTAAATGGATTCTCCACTCAGCCCTAATGGGTGTGAGCGGCCTACCGCGGGGAAGGCTGCTGACCAAATGCAATGTAGCAAACCGGAGCGACGTTGCTATCGTGTTGCTTTTCTTTGGGATTACCACCAAAGTGGACCCGAACCCCGCCGGTCATCAGGGGTCTCCAAAACCACACTGATTTAGCGCCAACAGGCCAAGACTTGTCAGATAGTTTAAGGCCTCCTTTGTCAATTTGTAATTTAGGAAAAAGCTTCATTGTCTTCCCTGGGGGGTTGATTTGCGTGGCCCCAGCTCCAGGTCGGCTTGTCTACGCTGCACATTAGCAAGTCCACAATCAATCGCCCGGAAAAAAAACCGAGGAGAAATAAGATAAAAGCTTTTATCATCAATCCGTTGTTTGTTCGACAGTCCTCTTCTCGTATTGTCGACAGAATCGCTGCTCCAAGCACAACAGCGGCGGGCCCCGAGCGGGTGCGTTTGGGCGGGGGGGGGGGGGGGGGGGGGGTCCCAGATCCTCAGTGTGTGAGTTTTACCTCGAAGACTCGCGTGCCCTCCCCCCCGTCCAGCTGTAAGAATATCAGGCATCACCAGGAGTAACTCTGCGGTCGGCCTGATTGACGCGAGCGTCCTCAGCGCCGGCCTTCTGACGGGGGGGGGGGGGGCTCGCATCGCCGGGGGGCCGGCCCCAGCCACAGCCGTACCTTCCAAACTAAATAAGCAGCGTGACATCAGGGCTTTGTCTCCGCGGCGAGGCCCCTTCTGTTTGTGTTTAATATCGCTCGGAGAGAAGTGGAAAGAGGGCCAGCCAAGTTTTCTGGCCCCGACCGCTCTGGCGGGGAAGCGACGGTGGTCTCGTGTGTCTGAAATTCCCCCCAAAAAAAAAGAAAGAAAGAAAGACAAAAAAAGGAAAAAAAAACACTCTAACTCTTTTTCTCCGTGGCGCTTTCTTTGCTTTTGGATCCCGTGTCCCTGGAGGCCTCGCAGTTTTGACTACGGGGAAATCAGATCTCACAACAGCGGGGGCCACTTAGGGTTAGAGAGTAAAAACAGAGGAAGATGCTGAGATGAAGATGGTGGGGGAGATATATGAAGAATCATTTCTGGAGCAAAACTATGAGACAGAAGACAAGTGGAGAGAGTCGGGGGGTGGGGGTGGGGGGGGGAGGGATCAAAGGAGAGCACGGTGAAACAAAGACAGGCATTTAACGGGAGGAGGAGAGTATGGATGAGGTGAGAGCTACCAAAAAAAAGAGAGGAAAGCAGAAAAGAAAGAGAGGAGGGCCAAGCACGTCTGGGTGGTTTTCCTGAGGACAGGCCCTTTGATTCTCCAGCACTCACACTCCGATGGATTCAGACAGGGGCTGACAGTGGTTTGGGGCAGCGGTTTGTCTGGCCAGCGCTTTGATTTAGAGTTCCCTGGACTCTGGGCTGAGGATTTGACTCTTTGATTTTCGCTAAGTACTCTAGATGGAAATTCATACCTCTCTTTCTCTCTTCCTGCCTTTCTCTCTCTCCTTCTAACTGGACACATGCTTGGAGATGTAATTACAGCGATATCACATTTGCTTAATGCGAGTGACTTTTGCCGTTGTCATTCATGAGCTGTCCCGTGACAGGACCAGCCAAAGGCCACCAGATCACTCGCAAGTATTCCTCATCACACACGCTTAGTTTCTAATTCTGATCAAGAAGTTGTCTGTGACTTTTCAAAGGTGCAGCTCTGCTCAGAAAGCAAAAACCTATCATCAAACATTCAGAAAAAAAAGCTATGTTTTAATGAATTGAAGTCAATGGAAAAATGGCTCTTTAAATGAAAGGTTTATTGTTAACAATGATTAGTGTCCACGTTACAGAGCAGTTATTAGCTGTAAACAATGCATTCCAGACGGGAACTTTCTGGCTTTATCTGGAAAGACTGTCTCTCTAAAGGGACGCTGCATGGGCTCTTTAATTTCATCATTCAAAGTTTTTTCCCCGTTTTTGTTTCAGCCAATCAAAAACAAAATCTTGGAGTTACCGGTTGCTTTTTAAACCCAGCGGAATAAAAAAAAGCCCATAACTCCTTGGAAAGTTGCTGTTTGAGCAGACTAAACGCGTTCGGCTCTACAATCTAAGGTCTATGTTTTAGAGACAAGTTATGATGATTTAAAGCCTGCCAACCCCTCTCTGTCAGACGGTATATATACATTAAACTGCCACATAAGACCATCGTCTCAACCAAGCATTATAAGAAGAAACGAGTGATGCAAGAATGAAATCAGCACTCTATACAAACACACCAGTACACACTGCTACTGCGTCAAAAAGCATGATTTAGATGGGTAACTGTGGTACAAAGAATCATTTTATATATTCTGCTTAAACATTGTCTTAAACATTTGTGAGGATACAAGTAGTACGTTTTCAATTTTTGAAAAACCGGCTGTACACGAAGGAGAAAAAGGTATCTGCATTTCCTCTCTAGCTTGATTTCTAAATGATAATGTGTGCAGGAGATTCCCTCTGCATCTGTTAAAATAATAAGTGTCAGAGATGGATAGTATATCATCCAAATTTAAAAAAAAAAAAAGATTCTCCTGGAAAATGTCTCTGATAAATCCCCTAAATTAATCCCCCATTTGTGTGGGGTGTTCCTGTACGTTTTCAGATGTGAGACTATGCGCGCGTACACATTGGTTTCAGCACGTGTTTGCGCCCTGTGCCTTTGGCCCGGACACACACCCATCAGAACTATAGAGGGTGCCAGCGGCGAGAGCACAAGATACGAAAAAGAAAAAAGAAAACAAAACCCAGCAGGACAAAGTTGTGTGTGTACGAGGCAGAAAAAGAGCAGGGAGAGGATGAAAGAGGAAAGCCACTGACTGGCTTCTGGCGAGCGATGTTAATAGCCTGTCGGTTTTGCTGGTTTCTTCCTTTTTCTGCAGCAGCTGTATGCCGCACATCTGGCAAGCATGCAGATCTCACCAGGAGCCAAGATGGCTCCCCTCCCACAGGCTCCCAACTCCTCGGGTCCTCTTTCGCCTTCCACTCTCAAGAGTGAGAAACGAGCGTCCAGTCCGGTCACCCAGATTAAGGTCAGTGAATCTCTGCTAACGCTGGGGAATAGCTTCTGTCGAGAGGGAACAAGAACTTGCCCAAGAACAAGGTGGACAGGTGGGAGGTCAACAAGTATGAATCCGTATGTTCTCACGTTGTATTTTGGAAACGCGTGTAGTGAAATAAAAGAAAAAAAAAACACAAAGGAAAGAGTGATGCAAAAGCGCTCAGAGACGGTGATCAGCGCGAGCAAAAGTGAGAAGCTGGAAATTTGGAAGTTGTTGAAACAGCCCTCTGTGCACGGCCCTGTACTCTTCATCGTCAATTAGTAACAGCTTATTTAAAAAGTCACCCAGTGACACACACACACACACACACACACACGCGCTGACACTGGCGCTGGCTGCTGTTTGGCAGGGGCCCAGGCCCCCTTCACTGGAGAGAGAGAGCGTAGGCCTCATCTCCGCTAATGGAAAGCACATGTGTGTGTGTGGGGCACAGCTGCAGCCGGCGTCACAATAGACGGCCGTCAGAGCGCCCCCCCCCCCCCCTGCTAAGCCCTGCCCAGATTCCCCGCCCCGGGCAGGCCCCCCCCCGCCAGCCTTCCCCCCCCCCCCCCCCACTCCACTCCAGGACCAAAGCCGATCCCAAACAGTTGCATTTCAGCACATGCTCATCTGAAGGCCAGATCCCGGCTGAAGCTGCAGTCAGACGGCCACCCGCCTGTTAGCCGCAGCGTAGGACAGAGCTCTCAGGTGGGTGTACATGATTATGGGCACTTGTTGACAGAGGAATCACACCAACAGGAGCACCATTGTTTAGAGGAGAAGGTGCATACCAGTGTTTGAAAAACGGAAAGCAGCGAATGTGAACTGTGAAGAGAATAGAACGAGGTGAAAACGTCTTCTGATTAGGGACACTTTCTCAAAAAAAAAAAAAATCAGGCGTGACTATGAATGAACAGGAATTAGACTCAGTTATTTTCATCCCTGGGAGAACACACTGAGCCTTTGACATGACTAGCTTAAATGCAGTGCCTCCGCTGCCTCGCTGCAAACGGCGAGCTAGCAGGAGACTCCGCAGGTTTGTTGTCTTTGTTAAGTTAGACAACTACTCTGAATAAAGTTGACACACTAAAAAAAAACACCCTTAATAATGCAACACCTGAAAACCCATCCAGATCCCTTTTGGGTTTTGTGTCGTGATTATTTCCCTAGCACATCCTTGCTCGGTCATTGGTCCAATTTTTCGCAGCAGAGGTCACTGACACTAGAGCGCCCTCTACTGGATCCCCACCCAAACCATTTCAGATTGGCTGATGCATCTGTCAATACGCCCTGCAGTACACATCAGTCACCGACAGTCGTGTCTTAAACGGAATCCCTCAAAATCCTGTCCCGTGTTTCTGTGAATATACAGCTCAATACGGATAACAATGTATGTACAAATGTACGTGAATCACTTCAAAATGTTGATGATTGAAGAGGAAAAGTTCTGAAATATTCACGTGTGAGGCTCTGTTGCTATGGTTACCATTGATATAATCATAGTAAATTGTCCAGCTATTCTATGTATCCACCATGTTCTGTAATGGGGTTTCCAGGAGCCCAGAAGTGATAGAGTAGGAGGCAGTTCCACACTATGGACAGGGCCCCAGACTACACAGGGCTGACAGCGCACCTACTAAGCAAACATCCCTACAGTCTCTGGACAGTTAACCTTAAAAGCTATGCCTTTTAACAGTGAGGCGGAAGGAGGAACAGAAGGCCTTTGTTTCATGTACGGAAACTTTCAAAAGGCTTCTTAGTGGTGAGACACATGCAGCGAGGGATCATCTTGATGGTGATATCACAACAGGAAGCAAGCATCTGGCCACCCATTCAGGGAAAGTGGGCATAGGAAACAAACCGAGATGGAATCACAAAATGGACGGATTTTAGAAACCCACAAGCCAATTAAGATCATTGTACGGCAAAGATAAAACTGAACACTTCCGATTTCTGTCACAAAGTTAAATCAGGGCTGTGTTTTGCCGACAGGAGGAGGGATCCACTCAGCCACTGAACCTCTCAGCCAGACCTAAGACCGCCGAGCCTCTTCGCTCCCCGACGTCCCCGACGCAGGCTCTGTTCTCTGGGAGCAAGACCAGCCCCACCGGCATGGGCAAAGGCCGCATCCCCAGCCCCATCCCCAGCATGGGCCGGAACTCGTCTCTCGGTAGGTGATCCAACCAGCGTGGAGACCCAAAAGGAGCGTGTCTCAAACTGAATACACCTGAGGGAAAGGGATGGCGCTTCAAGCAAAGCGACATGCTCACACACCGCCGTTCTGCTCCCTTCTGTGCCGTGCATCATACCCGGAACAAACACGTCCTCGCTCCAGAGTGAAATGTTGACTTCCCTTTAACCGGAAAAAACAAAAACATCTCCCACCCAAACACCTCCCGCACCTCCCCCGCACCACCCACAGACAAACACACAGTGTCACATGAGCCTGAAAGGCTGCAGACACCTCAGCCCCACGAGGAGGCCGTGCGCATGTGTGTGTATTCTGAGTGAGTGTGTTTTACAGGAGTCCAAAGCCCTGTATTTAGCCCCAATGAAAACCCCCGGCAGCGGAAACAGTGAAACCAAGCACACGTTATTTGGCTTTTAAGAGCTTCCTCACATTATTGTCTGCCCGCGCTAGACCTTTTATGCCCCTACCTCTGCTATCTGTTATTAAGGCCAATCCAAAGCCTCTCATTATATCCCCCAGAAAACAATTTCACCAGCTCCTCTGGAGTGGCTTTGAGGACGCAACACTTGCCTTCCCTGCAAAGTTATTTTTTGCCCGTTTTAACGGCCACCCAAGCGTACAGGGCTTCCTACTCCTCTGCTAATTAAACGAGCAGCGCGACGGAAACTTTGCATGCTTTTATTTCCTTTTTTTTCTTCTTCAAATGTGCATCTGTTTCAAAAGTGAGAAGCAAGGCATGTAAACAAGGGGGAGGAGGTCCTGTTGTGAACCTGCCGTTGGGCTGGAAATCCCTTCATAAAAACAAAAAAAAGCTGTTAAAATGATACTTGAAAAGAATTTGCATGTGGTCATTTTATTAGATTTTTGTAAAAGTTTGTTTTAAAGTTTGGAGAACTCTAATTTCCTCCTCTGCCCTCTGAAGACATCCTGTCCAGCCTCAACTCGACGGCGCTGTTTGGGGACCAGGACGCCGTCATGAAAGCAATCCAGGAGGCCAGGAGCATGAGGGAGCAGATCCAGAGGGAGCAGCTCCACCACCACCAGCAGCAGCAGCAGCAGCAGCAGCAGCCGCCGGGGCACCACAGTCTGGAGGCCAAGCTCAACGCTCTCAGCAGCATGAGCCTCAACAACGGCAACAAGGTGAGAAGGACGGACGGGTCCTGTGAGGATGCGCTCTGACGCCGACTCACATTCGGACAATTCCAAGGTTTGTGATTCAGATCCCCGGTCCCGGAAGGCTCACAGCCACACGCCCACACGCCCCCGTGGTTCCGTAAACTCTCATTCCTGTGTCACATTTTTTCTCCGGCGTTACCTCGGCTGAGTGTTCAAGGCTCCTCCTGGGCTCGCGCCTGAGTCGGAGGAGTATTCGCAGATGATATTTGGTGTCATTTGGCTGGCGCTTCAGCTCTTGAGAACTTCTCGTTTCTCCTCTCATCTCCGTGGCCACCCAGAAGCCAGCGGCTTTGAAGAGGGAGCAGCTGGGCCAATGACAAGTGACGGCTTTGGCTTGTTAGCGGGTGTGTGTGTTTGAGCCCGCCTTGACTGAGCGACTGTTTTTTTGGAGGAGAGATGATGTTAACGTTAGTGCGTGTCCATGTGAGTGTGTTTAATAGAGTCCAGCTCTCCTCTTGGCCTGTCGGGGAAGGCGGGTGGGGGGGGGGGGGGGGGGGGGGGGTACAGCCCGGCCTGAGGGCGTTAGCCCAATTAAAGGGCCCTTTCTCAGGGAAAAAACCTCCTCCCCCTCCACTCTCACCTCTTCCCCTGCTCATCTTTTCCCTTTGGGTTGATGGAGACAGGGCCTTTGTGCTGAGATCTCACATCCACAGGGAAATGCATATTCCAAAACATCTTCAATCACTCTGACCATCCCATCATAGATTCTACGGATCAGACATTCTGCAAAAAAAAAAAAAAAACACAAAAAAGGGAACATGATTAGACTGGCTCTCCTGCGCAATTGATCCCGTGTTGCTTCCAAAAATGAGGAGGGGGGGGGGACTCATGAATATTTTAGGGGTGGAGACTTTGAACCCACCAACCCCAAGTAGGTCATATTTGGTGCACTTCAAGGATAGACTGTTTTGAAAAAATTTTTTTGGACTTGTTTGCCTTGCATCCTCAGGAAGAAAACATCATAATCTGGCAAAATCCATCGCTGCTGCGCTTCCTCTCAGTCCCCGGTTGATTCTTTTTTAGAAGTCATTATACCAGTAAACACTGAAAAACTCATAAATATAAATGATATAACAGCTCACGCTGATAAATTGTTCATAAAGATTTAATGCAAGTAGTCTGGTGCAGGTCCAGCAAAAAGAAAATCCCTCCGCTGGTTTTGGTAAGTTTATCTGAAAACAAGTTTTTTTTTTTTTTAAATTGCTCAAACTTAGCTTTGGAATAAACATTTATTAAGGTGAGGGTCTTGCGGAAAATCGTATATGATCCCAAAGCTCTCTAATTTCCAACTTTAGAAGAACAAAACCAAAGCAATGCAGTAATTTAGTTTATAGCTAAATGCCTACTAATAAAAAGCCCATTTGGAAAAAGTCTCAAAGTAATTGTTTCCGGTTTAAAGATGCCAGCAGGCCTCTGTGTTTGTTGTCAGTTTGTTTTTCGTTACCTAACAACAGGCACTCAAAGACTCTTTCTCTTAGCTGTGAATGCATCATTTTTTTCATTGGAAAGGAGAGGTTTTTTTGTCTGTGGGTTGTTTTTCTTTTTTTTTTTCCTTCTTTTCCTGAAGTGCTCAAAGGCTTCGCTCTGTCTTAAACAATTCATGGATGGAACTTGCTGGAGACTGAGAGTGTGACTCAGCTGTTCCACCGCGACAGGCAACACAACCGGCGCTTTTTTTCTTTACCTTGGATTTGTGTGCTGTTTTCTAGTGCTCGCTTCAATTTTCTCCCCTATGAAACTTGGAGACTCCGCCCGAGTCTTTCTCTCTTACGCCATTGCACCAACGCAGCACATTCTGCTCCTTTGGAGGGAATAAGGCAGGGCTGTAAATAATATCTAAGTGTAACGTTTAATGTTGAGCTATTTATTGCCAGCGCTGATTCGACTCAAAGCGAGCTGCTGTGACGTCTGATTGTGTGTGTGTGTGTGTGTGTGTACGTGTGTGTTTGCCTTTATTTTGCTGCGTGTATATTTGTATATTTTCGTCCCACGGCATTCATTTCCAGCATTGACTACATAGACATTTCCCGAAGAGCTGAAAGTGATCCCGAGTTCCTTTGTGTGTGTGTGTGTGTGTGTGTGTGTTTGTGCGTCCTGGCTCTAGATTGGCCTTGGCCATGTTAATGTCATTATAGCTGGTGTACAGACGAGAGGCCGGGCCAGTTAGTGGCATTGTTGAGTATCACCTTACGCTTACGTTGCTTCCAGCTGGCCTGCGGCTGCCAAAGCTCACTGAAATAGCCACTGTGTAGGCCCGGGACTGTGTGGGTGTGTGGACACGTATGTGTGAGTTTATAAAAGACTGTGAGCACTTGGGTGCAGCTTTTTTTTTTCCTCTCAACAGTCACAAGACACTGTTCACCCACTTAAAGGCCAAAATAACCTCATCATTATGATGGGCACCTTACTTACCTTAAATAATGCAATGACAACCAAAAATACATTCTCAATAATATTCAGAACCTGTTACATCTGTATGTATAGAAAATAGAAACATAGATAAAAAAAATGAAAATCAAATCTTATTGTGCAAATCGATTAAGTTAAGAAGTTTTAAAAACAAGATATATTTAGTTTATCATCTCACTTTTTACCGTTGGATTGCAACTCAACTGGATGTTTGGCTTTTTGTTGTGTATAATACCTATGTGTGTGTGTTTGTGAGTGTGTGTGAACAACAGCACAGTCAGAACATTTTCTGTTTGGAAAATCAGGGAGGAATTCTGACAGGCGGAGACGGGCCGACACCTCCTCTGAACAGGAGGGAACAACCAATACAACTGTAAAACAAGTCAAACCTCAAAAATTTCAGACCAGTTTGAGCAAAGGCTGCATTTTGGATTTTCACACCGCATCAATTTTGCATCAGGCAGTTGTTTACTTTGTTACCAGAGAGCATCCGTGTTGCCTCACGTCATTGCTAACTTTGTGGCTGGGTAAAGGATCCCTCTGCCAATCATTTCATCCAAAACCAACAACTGCAAGAGCTTAAAGATTGATGAAAAGAACACTTACCATCATTTCAATGGTAACATAAGTAAAACCCAACAGTAAAGTGTCCAACAGTCCCTCCACATGCTGTGATGTATATCGACATGGACGTTTATTGGTTAAGAAAGAAGGGGAATACCTTAATAACTGTCAAGCACATGGGTAGCATGGTGTAAAATTCACATTACATAGTGCTTACTTCATTCGCTATGACATATACAGATATATCGATTATATTATTCTTAAGTTTGAATGAGTTTGCTTTCATTTGGACCCATTCTGAGTACCGTTGCTCGAGATACCGACAAGATACCGACTGCTCGAGGGAGTTTGAAAAACCAAACCAAGCAAGAAGAATATTTCTGTGAGGGTTGATGTGCAGAAGCCTGCTGTACTCCTCTACACCTGTAAACAGGTCTCAATGATTCCACAAAAGCAGGGATGAATGTTTAACACTGCACTAGAAGGCTGAAAATAAAGCAAATCTATATCAAGTGTATTTTTGGTAAATATGGCGGCTCGAGTTGCACATGACAGAGTAACTTCAGTTAACAAAGACTTTAAATGGCAAACAAATATTTGCATATTCAGTCGAAAAGCCTTTTTTTCTGTACATTTAACCCCTCCTCCTTCAAAAAGCTGTACACTTTCTAAAACCCTTAGTTGAGGATGTGTTTACACTTTTGCAATTTTCCCCAAAAATGTTGAAAAAACTCGATAGAAAGATCCTCTGTTTTTTTTCCCGCTGAAGCCAGTCGGCACCCTTTCCATTAGCGAAGGAAAAAGAAGGCTTCTGAAGAGAGGGAGCGAGTGGGGATTGATTGTGTGGAGGTTAATACTGGCTCCGCTGGTGGGTTTTCTTTTCATAGGAAACGAGGATGTGAAACCAGCAGCGAGGACACTTCCAAGTCTTGATTAAAGGTTGACATAACGCTGCTGCATTCGAAGCCATGAACGATGTACGTAATAATAATGCAAAGTACAATACCAAGTCTGGCACCTGTACACAGAGTTTTGAAAGTCTGCTTTTTCTGGTGGAAGAGCCTTGAGTGCTGGCGGGCTGGCGTTGGAGCGTTCAGGGCTATGAATAGAAGGAATGGTGAAAAGGAGAGGGGGGAAAAAGGATGACTGACAGCTCTGAAGGACAGAGCAGAAGATAGATGAGGAGATAAGGGAGCGGAGGAGAGGCGGCGGGGGGGTGAGGAGGTAGCCGGACTGGATGGGTCTGGGGGGAGACAGTAAACGGTTGCGGGTCAGCTGGAGGCGCGTCACGCTGGCGGAGGGCGAGTCGCAACAGTGGTAATGAATAAAAATCTTTCAAAAAAACACACACACACACACCGAGAGGCACGTTTGCAGCGTTACCCCTGGCAACGGTGAGGAGACGCTGGCGCCAAAAAGCGAAGAGACCATGCGGAGCAAGAGAGAGTCGGGTGTCTCTTAAACTCAGAAATACACTTTCAGATACATTTTAGAGGCCAGAAGCAATAATTTGCTGAAAGTACAGCAGCTCACTGATCTGACTTTTGTTTCGGGGTTACTTGTTTGCACACATTAAATTCTGAAAAGTGAATGATATTTTTCCCTTTCTATTCTTTTTTTCAAGATTTTTATTGTTGTACAAGACACATATGGAGTTCAATGAAAGAGAACTATCTTGGATAGTTCTCCAGTCTGAAAGCAGCAGGCGTTCAGGCCAAACCTATTTCAATGTTGCCTAAACAAAGGAAAGACAGCTCCTTATTGCATTTGCCACAAAACCTTTTAAAGAGACCAAAAAAGTAGACCAACCGCAGGGAATATTTGCAGATTTTGACCCAGGGCTGCTGTAAATCTGTAGCTTGGATCCTTCTCCTTCTATTGATGCTGTCTCAGTGTGTTTTCCAAAACCTCAACTCTCCTCTGCATTATTTTCCGTTGGTCTCCTCCCATTCGCTGGGAACAGTCACACAGCTCTCGCTGCTGGGCTTGTTTAGATATTAGGCTCTACTGGACATCCTGCCTTCAAATCTACCTCATATTTTCATCCAGAAGCAGCATCGGTAGTGGTCACTTTCCGCCGGCCGTTGCTTCCCACCGCATGAGCCTGATAGCAGATTTCTCAGTCCATTTGATGGCTTATCTCCCTCTTTTCCACCTCCCCTTTTCGCTTCCCTGTCCCTCCCTCCTGTCTTTCTTTTCTTTCGTCCTTTGTTAGGCAGTTGCTTCCTGCGGTGAGCATGGCACTGCCCAGGCACATGTTCTGCGGTGGGCCTGATTACAGCCCTGCTGTAGTGCTGACATTGGCCCGCACCAGCTCCTCATTTATAAACACACACACACACACACACACTCACACACACACTCACACACACACACTCACACACGCTGGCCCCTAAGTTCCACCAACTCTGCCAGCGGCTACCGCGGCATGACTTCACCCGGCAACCATTCTTTGCGTCAAACAAAATGCCTCTGTCACCAGAAAAAGGAGGGGAGGCGGAGGGGGGAGGCGGAGGGGGGAGGAGAGGAGCGAGGATATGCGGTTTGTGCGCAAAAGGGGACTGGATGGTTTGTGCCGCTGCTCAGGAGCGTGGTGGGATAATTTTAGCTGGAAGGCCCAGAGGGAGCTGTGTCTGAGCAGCAGAGGGGCAGGCAGACGGCACCGCGATGGGGACGTCAGGCTGCCTAAGGAAAGGAGTACCCTACATATTAGTTTGATACATTCAAATCATCAATTCCATTAACTCATTGACTGGCAGCCATTTTCAGAACAGAGAGTCGCTCACTGCCAGAGTTTTTTGAGAATTTTGACTGATTTTTCAAGAGCCACGGAATAGTTTGTGCTGTGACTATGTAAACACCGAACACACCAAAAGAAAGAGTAGACTCTATTCTATCATCAGGAAAAAAAATTTTGTTTCTACCTTATTCCGTTCTTCCTCGACGTGCGTCTCACCGGCGCCATTTCTCTCATAGCGAACCATTGCGTTTGTTTTTATTTGCTTACAATCTATGCTAATCTCCCATCAAAAGTGGCACAGCTACCTAGAGGGTAAATTTGTTAGTCCATACTCTGTCTGGAAGCCGATATTTACGGAAAAACTTTCGCCGATCGTCCCCCAAGCCACTCGCATTGAAAAACATAAAAGACGTCTATAGACGTCTTTGGCAGCGAATGAGTTAAAGTCTATCCAAGAAAAAAATAGCAAAGTTCCCAAAAGAAAGCTGCAGGAAGAACTGCTCTGCTTTCCACGACAAAACGTCCATGAGTCCGACGCAGCGGCGTAACAGAAACTGTTTCACGTAGCCTTTGTGGGAAATGTCTGCAGCGCCACTGTGTTTTGAGACTTACATGAAGTAACCTGGTGAACGTTTGCCTCCCTCCCCCGCAGGAGCGGCTGCACTACGAGACTCTGAGCCAGCACCTGGGGAAGCTCGGGGAGGACGCCGGGAAGATGGTCCACCGAGTCATCGACCTCACAAGACCAGAGGATCTGGATGGTGAGGGTCTCTGCCACACACCTTTACTCACACTAACTTAGCATTTTGTTTCATGCAAATGCTCACGCTACAACAAAAACACCAAACAGAGAATCAGTCACTCTCAGGTCTGCTTAAACACGCCGAGCATCCACACTGTATTCAGCAAATGCAAATATTTATTATGCTTCTCAGGAAGCTGCGCTGAAGGACACCCACAACAACTAAACAGCGTTCAATACCATTTTGTGCTATCGTCTTTCGAATTCTCAGGATAAACTCGCCTCCTTTAAATGTTTGTGAGACTAATCCAACCTGGAATGCAAACCAAAAAGAGAGAGGCAGCAAGTTTGTGGAGCATTATGGTCAAAGATAAATGCAGGGAAAAAAAAAAGGGAAAAAAAAGACACTCCGAACACACACCTGGTTCTCATAAAGCACCACTGTTTACAGGCAGGGAGAAGCTGAGGAGGGCTCATCGTGGTCAGTTTAGCCATCGGAGTAAACACAGGCACAAGCAAACGGGCTGTGCTGAGCATAGTTGATGTTTTGCCTGTGTTAGGATGTGGAGGGCACAGCCCAGACACACCCCGCTGGACTTTTCCCCTCTACTTTTCTCACTCTTCTTCTCACGAGAAAAGGCAGAAAATCTTCCCAATAAAGGAGATAAAGAATTACACCTCATTATTTCTAACACGAAAGTACGAAAGTGATGCCAAATATGGTTTCTTCTGTCTTCTTAGGGAATAACATCACAGAGGCCAGAGTGTTCAGAGAGGCGCGGGGCAGGAACAGCACTGAGCCCCACATCAAGAGGCCCATGAACGCCTTCATGGTCTGGGCCAAAGACGAGAGGAGGAAGATCCTGCAGACCTTCCCCGATATGCACAACTCCAACATCAGCAAGATCCTAGGTGAGTTTCACAGAGTTATCTTCCATCAGTCAACTCAGGGACGGTAAGACAAAGTGAAACGTGCAGTGGTGGGAAGTAACGAAGTACAAGTACTTGGTTACTGTACTTAAGTACAATTTCCGTGTATCTGTACTTTACTTAAGTAGATTTAATAATGGATACTTTCTACTTTTACTCCACTACATTTAACAGTAAGTATCTGTACTTTCTACTTCACTACATTTCTATACAGCGTTTCGTTACTCGTTACATCCAAGACGCATTTCGTTTTTTTTATTTGTTCGTTAGTTTGAAAGTATCCAATGGCGAGAGCAGAATCAGTCCGCTGAACCAATCCAAAGCGGGAAATAACCATTAGGCCCTCCCTCAAGAAGAGCAGCACAGTACCAGGACCTGCATAAAATATCTCAATCTAAACTGTCACAGGGGGTAAACACAATAAAAACATGCTTTATCTGCAGCATTGCTCATTAAAATGGTACATTACTGATTTATTCAAACTAAATACGATAGGTACACTTAATGACATTATATAAGCCCTTAGGTATTATGGTTGGCAAGTACTTTTACTTTTAATACTTAAGTAGTTTTAAAAGCTTGTACTTTCTTACTTTTACTTAAGTAAAATAATAATGTGGTACTTTGACTTTTACTTGAGTACATTTTTGTCTGTGTATTTGTACTTTTACTTAAGTAAATTGTATGAGTACTTTCTCCACCACTGGAAACGTGGCCCTTTGGTTGTTTGGGGGCACAGAATGGTAGCACATACAGCTATTAAGGCAACGCTCAGCCTCAAACGCCCGATGGACAAACAGAACTCATCGGCAATTTTGTGTCCCCTTCTCCCCCCATCGGTTTCACGTGGCTCTCTTTAAGGTGAGCCTCTGTGCTCATTAGGTTTCTCTCCCACAATATTTCATAGTTCACTGGGTTTCTTACCAACAAGCTGTAGATTATGAGGAGGACTAATGTGTTTTTCAGCAGGACCCCTCCGCACACAGAGCTCCTCTGTGTCAGCCTGACTAGTGTGATGGATGCATTCAGGTCAAATCCATGTGGATTCTAACCTCCTAACACAGATATCCATTCAGACGGGGCAGAGCAGAACGGTTGTTGGTGAAACGCCCCTCAGACCTCCGCTGTCCGACCGGGTTCCAGCGAGTTCCAGGCTTTCTGAATGTAAACGCGGCTCCTGAGCATCGTGAACAAATTCCTTTTTCTGTGGCGGGTCTGGGTCATTCTTTTTTTTTTTTTTTTTTTTT
>JABUIW010000194.1:25570-100684 GCA_013363375.1 Menidia beryllina | reverse complement strand
GTTTAACTTTTAATTAATGCTTTATTTGGCAGTTCATTGAGCAGTGACGTCAATCTTATGTCCCCTCATATCATTACTTAGCAATCTCTGCCAAACTCGTCCACGATAACAACTGTACAAGCCAGCTTTAGCACCTGTAGTAACAAGCGTGTGTTTTTGTCTGCCTGAGGCTATAGCAAATGTGGAAGTCAACAGTACTCAACAGTGGCTTTTAAAGGTAATGAAGTCACAAGTTGTGACCTCAAAATAATCAAGTTTCCAAATTCTAGCTCAAAATACTTACAACAACGTAAACTCAGGTGTGACTTTTAATGTAAACTCAGATTTTTGTTTACACAAACTGACTTAAGGCACATTGGTTGCATTTTGAATATAAAGTTAATTATTGGAGCTTTGATTTAGTTGGATTTGTTTTCCAAGAAATTCTAATAAGCCTTTCCTCTATTCTCTTTAATCTAATATTAGCATACTGTAGCCTCTGTCTAACAATGATGAGCTCAACCTATTCTTACACACACGTCATTCTTCAGCTCTCCCGACACACACCAAGACAAACACTTGTTGTCCTTGACAATAAGTCCTTCTCTGGTGGCCCGTGGCAACATGACACTTCTCCCAAATCCCTTGGTTTTTCATGGTCCCCACCCTCCTTTCATATAGCTCCAAATAGTTCGTTCCAACTGCCCTAGCTGAAGTGTCCCAATCATTGATGCCTTCATTCATATGCCTTGTATACCCATTCAGTTAAATATAGCCTTCTAGTTTGTTGACTTAAATCCTAAATTTTCAGACAATTTTGACATTATATTTTCTAATAAATATTAGTTTAGAAATTTCATGAAGATACCATTTTCATGTCTGTAAAGTATCGTTTAAACCAAGACAGACAGTTGGCATGATGGGAATTCTGCATCAGCCCAAAGACACACGGTATTAAGTTTCACATAAAATCGCCAGTGATAATTCCTTTGAGGTAAATATTTCAGACTGCACTGTTGATGTCCAGCAAGCATGGAGCGACATCCACAAATAATAATGATAGTCATGCGTCCCCCTGACATTTGCGCTGGATTGGTTGTTTTTGATTTCTTTACCGTTTTGCTGTTGAATACTCAGTTGTTATGTCTCTCTGCAGTTTAAATTAATGGGTGTAGAATTTGTGGTGTTCTTACTTTAGCGTCTATTTTTGCAGGTTATGGTGAAAAATCCCAATGCCATTTTGTCAGTAGAGGCTAAAAAATAAGTTTTATTCCATTAAAAAAGGAAATATTAATTAAAGACCGACAGTGTTCATATGCACTACTTAAGCTACAAGTAATGTTTTTTTTGTTTTTTTTTTCCAATTAAGCAAGGTTAAAATGATCCTGTGTATACATTTGTTTACTTTCTGGAAATGGGCCAGAGTTGTTCCCTTTGACCTTTTATGAACAAAAGCACATACTTTTTTTTTTATTGAATTTCATCCTGTTTACCTATTTTGGGAGTGTGGTAGCTGAGTAAGAAAATCGAAGGTTTGAGACTTTATTGGGAAGTGTTAAAAGCTCTTTCATCTCTGTTTGATGTAATGTGCCATTTGGCACAATAGCAGACGATAGAAGACAGCAGCAGGCTATCCACAACATTGACATCTTCTTTTAGTTAGCCAAGCAGCCGCAAGGCTACTTTAAATTCTGCCTGATGACTGGAGGAATGAGTAAGAATGAGATGGGACAGTTTGGGGAAATGTCTTCTTAATGTTTGATTAAATAAATTTAATCAAAATTTATTAATTTTGATTAAATAAATTTAATCAAAAGATCTAACTGCATTGCAAAAGCATTTTTTGAATGTACCTTTAAGTTGATGAACAACACAAATAAGAAACATTTTTTGGGAATGTTAACATATAGCGCTGTGTGTTAGGTTTCAAGCTGGAGTCAAATTTTTGTAAAAAAAAAAAAAAAGAAAGGTGTTTACATGCACATTTTTTAAAAGCAGATCTCCTACTTCAAAACCACACCTGAACTGTAAGGACACCCAGGGCAGAGAAGTGAGGATAGGGGTGGTCAGGATGAGGTTTGGAAGCTGGAAAGTGACAGAAACACAATCTACTTCAGTCTCTTTGTCTGACCCCCGTGTCACATACTCACCTGTTGACACCACATCAATCTTCCCCTGCCTCCTGCCAGGAGGGCATCAGCAGCACACATCCCCAGGGAATGCCAGTCTGTGGAAGGGTTTTTATCTCAGAACAATGGAAGCTCAGGGGGAGTATTTATAGCTCAGTTTCTTTCTGTTTATCCATCTCCTAAGCGATTAATCAGAGGTGTGCAGAAAGAATAATGCACATCTCATCAATTCATTCTAATGTCAGAGATAATTTTCTGCTTGACTCTTTAAAAACTGAACCGTGAAAAAATTGAGAGAAAATGAATTTCTTTTTAGTCTAAAGTCTTTATTTTGCCCTTTGACAAAAAATGAAAGGGTTGGAGTGCACTTCAGAAACCATTGTTAAGTTAAGAGTCCTTTCAGAACACTCATTCACAGATGGGATCATTAGAAATAATATCCGACCCCCAGGACCAATGCAAACTAACCAGGCAAAGGGAACCATACCAGGGAAATGATCTCACAACTTGTTGGCAATATCATGATTTTCTTGGCATAACATCCACCTGCTTTTCTTGTGTTTTTGCAGCCATGTCTGATGTAGAAGAGGAATACGAGTGAGTGGAACAAAATCTGTCACTACTTATATTTTAATGCCACTTACCACCTCTTCGTGATAATATATCACTTGTTTTACTTCCTTTTTAATCATTCTGCAGGGAGCAGGTTGAGGGTAAGGTCATGCATACATATCTCATCCCTTTTGTTACCACAAGACAACTGTTGTGTTTATATCCGACTTGTTACTCTGTGGTTTTCCCTGTTGAAGTTGAGGAAGAGCAGGAGGGTGAGCCGGAGGAGCTTGATGAGACTGAGCAGGCGGAGCAGGTGGAGGAAGATGGAGAAGGTATGGTTTTGATGACAGCCAACGTCATCTCTAGGCACTCTAAAATTACAATCCTTTTCAATCCTGTTAGAACCCATCTCATTCTATGCAATCATAATCTAACCAATTCCAGTTGACTGAATTCCAAATGAGTCCAATTCACATAAAAAAGGAGGCGAAAGAGCTAATGTTGTACACAATGAAAAGATGTTATGGTTGATACGTGTTTTTTCCTGTAGTCTGAGATGCTCTCTAAAAACCTGGAATATGTTTCACCCCCTCTCCTTCATAACTTTGTGAGTTATGGTTAATGCACTTACCTATCAACTTATCCTTTATCCTGCTTTTCGATTGGCTGACACTGTGCCGGTCCGGGCCATCAGAGCAGCAGGAGTACCAAGGTAAGATGAACGCAACCTTCTCAACTAATGCAGGTGGAATGTTGTTTTATGCATAGGCTTATAAAAGAAAGGGGACAAAGACTTTAAACCAAACTTGGATTCTTCTGTGCATTTTAAAAACAGTTACAAGATACATAAATACATAATTGTTTAGCATACGTTTCCTCCTGTTGGTGTACATTTTTAACATGTTTTCCACAGCTTTTGAGATAATGTATTCTGCTCTTTTTCATCCCATTAATTTCAAATTGTCATTTTAAAGGTGCAAGAACTCAACATAGATCTTTCTTAGTGCTGATGGTCCTTTTGTGTCTCCTCAGCCTTGGTAGATACACTCTCAGCCAAGTGATGTAGTGTTCTGATGAGTAAGCTTGTGAGTAAAAAAGCAGGCCCTGAACTCTGTGTGTGTGTGTAAAATAGTTTTAAGGCTTTCCATCCTCTTCAATGTCCAAAACAGGGCAGCTTGTGGTGCAGGAGTTGTTGCATATCTGTACCCATTGCCTAGAAAGTGTTTCTTTGAATGAGCTTAGTGTATTGCTCTCTGACTCCCCCATGTAAAGGTTAGCCACAATAGGAGGAGTCACTAGACATCCCTTGACATAGCTGTCCTCCTGTCTGTAGAAATAATCACTGTATTTTAGGCATGGCAAGATTCACCGATGCGTATCGGAACATCGGAACGACCTGTGCGATACGGTTGCATCGATTTGCAAACGTCTGCATCGGTAAAAACCGCACATAAACTCGAGACGCATCGCATCAAAACTACCTGCATCGATACAAACCGATTATTATCTTCTATTATTATAACTTTTTAGAAACGTGTCTTTGAGTTTTAGTTGCGTTTCTTTCCATCCCTGTTGCCTGCCTACGGCGTGCATGCTAGTGTCTCTGCCACTCAAGTCTCGCCCCAAGCCTCGCGCCAGTAGGAGGGTCTAAACTCGCTTTGGAAGAGGACAGAGGCGGCAAGCTAGAAACCACGTTAGCATGGAGGAAAACGAAACAGAGATAATACATTCGGTTACGCGCTTTAGGTCAACGGTATGGAAAGACTTTGGCTTCTACAAACGAGATGGAGAGTTGGACAAGACAATGGCCATATGTAAACCCTTTGCTTTAATTGTTGGACAACATGCACTACAGAGAAATCTTATTTTTGTTTGAAGTTTACACTTGTAAAGTTTCAGAGAGACAATCACTCTCTAAGTTGCACTTCCTTTGTTTCAAAATAAAAGGCACAGTTAGCTTGCGTGCCATAACTTGAACTATGTAGTCCATGGTGTACTTTTCTTCTGCATTGCATCGCATCGTATCGTATCGTATCGTATCGTACTGTATCGCAGCATTTTAAATTTAGATCGTTCTGTATCGCACCGGATCGCAGGAGGTTGGAGAATCGTATCGAATCTTATCACTAGAAATTCCATGAATCGTGAATGTATCGAATCGTTGGCTGTGTATCGAGATGTGTATCGTATCGCCTTGGTGGTGAAGATTCCCATCCCTACTGTATTTGGATTACGTAGTGAAAACAGGTGATAGCGACTCTAATCACACACACTTTGTGATCACTATGTGATTGCTTGTATGCTGACACTGCCCACCATGTAGTTTACAACAGCAGAAACCTTTGAAATAAAAGGTGAGATGTTTTCAAGATTCTAGAAGTCCAGGTGCCCTTAATTAATTTCTTAGGATTCCTAAAATATTAGTCAGGAGCCAAACAGCTAAATCTCTGAGGAGGGTCAGATCACATCATCAAATCACTGACATGTTATCGTGCCTGCTAGAAAGGTAGGTGGAATGAAAGATGAACAACTGAATTTGAAATGACTGGCAGTACATAGTTTCCTTCTGTCAGGCTGGTTCTTAGTGCTCCATCCCCGTTAGTTCTGTTTCTACAATGTTTTCCCGTATGGAGACACATGAAGTGGCTAAACAGAGAGAATAACTTTGCATTATTAATGGCACCCATTTTTCAGTCATGTCTTACTCCTACACAGTTGTACCATACCTCTGTAACACCATGCCTCCACCATAACAAAGTGCATTCAGGAACAAAGTGCATTGACTTGACTCGTTTTGACAGATATCCTGTTTGGACATCTGTGTGGAAAAGGCAGGAATCCAAGTGAATGATATAGTTGCTTTGAATATTTTTTTAGTTTAAAAATGTTAACACCATTTGGTAAATTTGTCAAGAAGTCACCAAAACTTATTTGACAAAGCAGAATTTGGACTGGGAAGAGCAAAGCTAATGTTCCACACATCCACACCAGTTATAAGTGGACAACAAAGTTTTATAATATGACGTTTTGTGGATGATACCTCTGAGACTAACTGTAGATCTTTGGCCTTAACGTTAAAGTTTAAGTCAGCCTATAATATGAGTATCACTCTTTAAGAATTTGAAAAGTTTACATTCTTATCTACCTTTTCAGTATGTATAAAATGCAATGATGAATGTTCACTGAATGTTCCCTCAGACTGCGTTTTCTTGTAGTTAGTGGTATAGAGCAGTGCCAGCGATTCTTTTTCCATGGTGGGAAACTATAGTGTTTAAGCAATATTCCAACATTTTGGAACATGAACTTTACTTTCACTTCACTTTCACTTTATTTTGGTAAATTTGGTAAATTGTCCACATTAAACACAAGAAACAACAAAAGAAAAAAAGAAAATAACAATAGACAAAAAAGGAATAGGCCGAAGCAAAGCTTACTCTTGCCTACCCTATTTTTTTACCTTACAACCAGGATTTCTACAAATTCAGATTACATAGTACATAGTACATATATAGATCTACTTAAGAACGTAAGATTTTATCATATTACATTTTAAAGCTCTTTTAAAGTTCACCAAGAAAGGACATAACTTAAATTCATCATTCAATTCATTCCACAGTTTCACACCAATAACTGAAACACATCTAGACTTTATCTGACTTTTTTCTTTTGCACATTCAAATATAAACAAACCTCGCAAATTATATTTATTTTCTCTTAACTTAAATAATACTTTAAAGCTTGGTGAGAGAACTGTAAATAAATGTATATGTAGACATTGAAACTTCAGTATAAATCTTTTAAAATCCACTATACCACTATAAAATCTTGAGCTTATCTTACTGGGATAGACAGAATATAAGAGTTTTATCTTCAAACTCTTTCCAAACAAAACACATGAATGTGTGTTTCAAAATGTTGAACTATTTCTTGAAGCGTGAAGAACTTCAATTTTGTCCTGGTCCACCATCTCTTCTCACTTCCATATCTGTTTCCTTCTTTCCTCTTTCTTTTATACTTTTGATTTCTATCTTTTATTTCCTCTTCTTCTCCGATGCTTCACATTCATATTTCACCCATGATTAACAACTACTTTGTCATTTCATGGACTGTTTTGTTACCATCCCTGCATCTTTCACTATGCTTTTATGTGACTCATCCATCAGATCAAGATGCCCAGGAAGGAGGTGAGAAACAGTACTTGTTTTGTTCTTGGTTCTTTTCATTAGGGTGAGATACCCTTTTCAACAGCTCCACACCACATTTTCCAAGCTAATAAACTAACTTATTAAATATACTTTTCTAACAAAAGCACCTATTATGGAACAAAAGCACCTATTAACTTTTTTTTTTTTTACTTTCTTCATATTTCTAGGAAAGTGTTTCATCAAAAATTGATGTGAAAAATGTATTGGGAAGTTTGGAGGGACTTGTTAGGATATCCCCACACCTTGGTTTTGTCATAACTTTGAAAAAATAACCTGTTTCTATTTATTTCTGAGTCCCATGCTTGTTTTGCCTTCAATAAAACTAATAGTTTTTCTTAAATATGTGCCTATATATATGAGTAAAAGTTTAGTGTCAATCTAATGAAAATATTGAAATCCTTTCATCCGTTTTGACTCATTTTTGTGTCCTTTTCTTGACAGAGGAGGAGCGTCCAAAGCCCAAGTATGTTCAGTCACCTTTAAATACAGTGTGTTTCACTACAGTCATCTTATGGTTTTCTCACAATTCTTATACTAAAGGTTCACTTTCTTTTCACCAGGCCTATGGTTCCCCAACTTGCTCCTCCTAAAATACCTGAGGGCGACAGGGTAGATTTTGATGTAAGTAATGCCACTCATGTTGAAATAATTATACAGCATTTTAGGCCCTTTTACACTTCTGCAATTTGCAGTTCCGTTGTAATTCACTATTAGTCACGGCTCTTCAAGAAAGATCTTGGAAAAGGGAAGAAATTAAATTGGAACCTTCATATACATTTTTTTATGAGGAAGCTTAAAGCCACTCACGGCGTAAAAGAAGAATTTATTTTGTCTAATAAAAACTAAAACTTCAAAAATGTCAAAGCAGTTTAAGCAAAACCATACTTAGTTTGAGTTTTGCGATGTTCAACTTCTAGATCAAACAGTTGTGTAATATATTACAGTTACTGGTCAGTTGCTGGCCAGCAACAAGTTAATTGTCTCCACATGTCTGTTAGTCTAAACCAACTCTAAATCAACTTGGACATAGTAAATGTGTATAAAAAGCACATTCACTTATCATATTTGCAAAAGCCTTCGCGAGCTTTTGGCCACATTGGGACTACGGACCCAATGTGATAAACCCATTGAGGTTTTCATGAACATGGAAGCTTTTCTGTCAAGAAAACCTTGACAAATGAAATGTGTAACAATGTGCAAACTCAATATTCACTGCATTACTGTTCCACAATCAAGTCTTTTAACACTAGACCTACCACGGAGGGGTCAATTGACCTTTTTACCTAAAAGCCCCACAAGAGGGTTATTTGACCCTTTGGACCTCCTGCGGACACTCCTTTTGTTGTGGAAATGTGGCTGTTAGCAGCTCACTTTGAGCCTGTGTGGGGAAGGGAACCCCAAGGCAAGCTTTTAGTATTGTTTTTTAGTGGATTTCTTTGCAGTGAATCATCAGGATCAACGAGAATTTGGGATCAAAACTCTAAACATTTATTGTTAAAAAAAATACAAAACAAAACATATTTACAATGAATGCAAAAGCAACTGTTTTCCCAGTTTTCATGTGGAAGGTTGTGGCAGAAGTAACTTATTTTTGTGTGCCAAAAATAGAAGAAAAAGAAATGACAAAGAAAAAAAAGCATATTTACAAAGAATGCAAATGAGTGAAATACATTTGAGCAGTCACTGACAGTTCTGGCACTGCCGTTGCTCCTTTCGGCATTTCCCACGTGTTTTTGTAACAGTCATCACAGCGCACTGTTGCACGATTGTCCTTGCATTTGATTTTAGCCTGACACTTGGCTCTTTGTCCGAGTTGTGGTGTGGAGGGTTGTTGCCGAAGCAATTTGCTCCTTTTGGGCCTTTTTCATACCCACGTGGGAGTGAGCCAACTCTCTTGCCAGTTCAAACAACAGATTCCAATCACTTTTGACAACATTACATTTTATGAACAATTCAACAGTGTCAGAGACTGAAAAGAGGGACAAACTCTGGAAAAATTCAGACCATGGCTTGAGCGTCCAATCACTGCACTGTGGAACTATTGATTACACTATGGAAATACTGACTTGAAATATGTCTCATTTCTTTTACTTCTATATCTCTATATTATATCATAACTGTATCTGTCAACACTCTTTCCTGGTCATGTTAATCTTGTCTGCCTCAACTGACCTAGTATGTTTTTTTGCACATTTTTAAGATGTTTTCTAAGATGTTTCAAAATGCAAAGATTCTTCTTTGACTTCCGTGGTAGCATATCTTCTCAAAATAATTTTTCTCTGATTTTGCAAATTGATCTAAGAGCAGTAATTTGAGAATAAACTACCCAAGTAATAGAAACATGTCTTTACTTTGCCAGGACATCCACAGAAAACGCATGGAGAAGGACTTACTGGAGCTGCATACTCTGATTGACGTACATTTCGAGCAGAGGAAGAAAGATGAAGAAGAACTTATTTACCTTAAGGAACGAATTGTGAGCTGACTTTCATTGTACTGATCAAGATTGAATTTGAAAAATGTTTGAGTGCATAAGGGCATTACGTTTTTGATAAAAGATGGTTTCCACAGGAACGACGTCGGTCAGAGAGAGCTGAGATCCAGAGGGTTAGGGCGGAGAAAGAAAAGGACAGACAGAACAGGATTGCGGTAACAAACGCACACAAACTTTCACACGTGCAAACATTTTCAATTCCCGTTTAACACATTAAATAAGGAGGACCTTCATATGATTTCAGTGGGGGTTAACTACCATTAGTCTCTGAAGGGAAAATATATTGGTGTAATATTGAGAATTATCAAAAGTATACTGTTGTTGTTGTAACTTTAAGAACATAAGCCTGTGCTGATGTTACTTGCAACCATTCCAAACAATTCTATCCATGCCTTTTTTTTATTCAATTCAATTATATTAGTTAAATTCAGTGGTGCTTAAGTAGTCCATAAGATTCATAATCTTGTTTCGGGTTTTACCCAATGTGAAAATCCATCTTTTTACAAAAAAAACCTCAAGACGATGCAAAGAAAGACACATTTTAGGATCTCAAAGCATAGTCATGGAGATGAAGCTGTCTGGTTTGGGAAACCTAGACAGGACATATCTACTTTTAGCAAGTTATATGATTCTGTTGGCCTCTTTCGCCAAAACCTTAAGCACACATTGGAGTGAAGTGGTCTGGATGAAAGGCAACTCTTCCAAATTCAGAGACTATGGTTCTCAAGCAGAAAAAGATGGAATGGCCCTTTCAGATTCAGTAAAAGTCAGTGCCATGATGTCATGTGCCAAGCCGTGCACACATATATATATATATGTGCACAGCTTGGCACATGACATCATACATTAGAATGTAACATAGGCGTGCTTTTCCATTTTATTGTGACATTGTCAGATGTAATATGGGCAGAAGTCAGAAGGTGCAGCTTTTTTAATGAACTAGTCAACCTATATTCAAATCCTCACCTGTGTTATCTGGGTCATGACTGAAAGAATGAAATAATAGAAACAAATGGGTTTAATAGGTTTCCTTGGAGGGTGGCTGGACTCAGCCTCAGGATGAGTTTGAAGGCATAGAAACACTGGGAAGGAATTCGGATTAGACTTTAGATTAGACTCACATGGTACTGGTAGGAGACCCTGGTGTAGACCTAGAGCTCGATGGAGGGATTACGTACCGAATTCGATTAGGATCCCTCTGGAAGGTGGAGAATGTCACTGGGGATAGGTGTGTCTGGGTTTCCTTTCTTCCGCCCATCCTTCCAAAATCTAACCTTGGATGTGCGGAAGAGAATGAAAGGATGGGATTCACATATCTATGATTTGACAAATCACACGACTTTTTGGCAATCTTTTTGCATCCTTCAGGAAGAGCGTCACAGAAAAGAAGAGGAGGAGGCCAAGAAAAAGGCCGACGATGATGCCAAGAAAAAAAAAGTTCTGTCTAACATGGGAGCCAATTTTGGAGGATTTCTAGCCAAGGTCCGATATCTGTTGCTCTCAGCTGCCGAGATGGGGGCAACATGCGCACTGACTGTGAAATGTTTGTTTCCAGGCTGAAACAAGGAGAGGTAAACGCATGACAGGCAAAGAGATTAAAAAGAAAACTTTGGCTGACCGGCGGCAGCCTCTAGGGACTGACAATTTGAGGGAGGATGGCCTCAAGTGAGTTTCTTCTCATCAGTTGTTCACACACACATCAGAATATTGTTATTTAAAGCTCGAACAATGTAGCTACCGCTCATAGCCATACCTGAACCAATGAAATGCTCAATGAATACATTTTTTTTTGTATTTTTCTATATTCTCTTTGTGTTTCTTAGAAAAAGGGCTCAAGAGATGTGGAACTGGATCTACCAGCTTGAATCTGATAAGTTTGATTTTATGGAGCAAATGAAACACCAGAGATATGAGGCAAGTTCATCCGCTACAGTCACTCACCTATAACTTCAGCTTGGATTTCAATGTGAGAAGACAATAGCATACATAAAAAGAAAAATAGGTAAAAGATTCAGTATCCACATGGTCAATTTAGTAAAAATGTTTCATGAGAATTTTTTTCATATATCTTGACGGCATTAAACTCAGTGCTGTTAAGTGCACTAAATGTAAATAAACACCAACCAGTCACCAATGCAGCATCCAGTCATGTGTGGACAACCTTTTTGTTATTAGAGTATTAAATTAGAGCAAGCCGAGGATTTAAGAAAGAGCCGTTAAAAGCCCAACCCAAAAGTATTTCCTTTTTAAGGTTGTGTGTAAATTGGACATTAATTCACTAAATCAGTATACAACTAAATTGAGACTGAACTGAATCTGTACTGCAGAAAAAAAAGAAAGAAAACTGCGACAGATAATCATTTTTATCAGAGGTTGTACGATTTATTTTCCAAATTTCAAGCAATTACCCTTTACTGGTCTCAGTACACTTTGGCCCTTTTGCATCGGGTAATTTTTTGTTCTATTAATTCTCTGAATATTTAATTGTTTTTTAAACGATTGAAAATATTGGTAAAAATGTATCTCTTTCAATAATTTACTTAATAAAAGAGGCAGTGCGGTATATAATATAAGATCATAGTTATGTTTACTGATAGTACTTCAATTAATAAAGCATTACCACTATTTCTCATTAAGTTCTCTGTTCTCTACATAGATCATTGTGTTACTGAACAGAATCCAACATGCTCAGAAATTGTGAGTACTTTTTTTTTTTTCACTAAATCTAACGTTTTCCCTTTTTAGTTCATTGTGTCGTCGCACTTCAATGCTGATCATTTTTCTCCATTTTACCCTTCAGTAAAAAGGTCAAGGGGAAGGTGGGCGGTCGCTGGAAATAAAACACAAACAATATGATTTTGGAAACGCACGAGACATATTGGAAACTGTAAGAAGGAAATGAACTACATCTTCTTGGGCTGTAGCCCCAAATTCTGCTGGCATTTTCTTTGACATGAAAATGTTGTCTCTTGATAAAATAAATGGCCAATAACTAAACTCATTGGATGAAGTTTGGAGTTGTTTTCTTTTTGTTTGTTTGTCTGTTCCATTTTATTGTGTGCGTGATGTTTTGAAATGGTAGAAATGCGCAAGACAAGACAACATTAGGAAAATGCACTTGTTATCACGGGTCAATGAACATAACTTTATTTGTGAGGATCTTCTGATTTAGAAAGAAAATGCAAAGGAGTAGCAGACACACTGCAAAAGAAAAATGAAATTGCTCTTCAAACAAATGCTTCCAAATGTGCCAAAAGCACATACATTCAGTGGCTGATAACACTCATGGAAGTTTTGATAGTGGCACACAAATGTTTTTTTTTATTACTACCCACTCAGCTCTACCTGCCTTACAATTACTTGGTATAGACGATTTGTCTTTAAAAAATAAGCTTTTAGAAACTTGCTGTTGATGATAGCATTTTAGATTATAGACATACTTAATTCAGATGTTTTGAGAAAACAAGCCTAAATTAGTACTTTTTTTTCTTCCATCCTGAACTAAGCTACTTTAATCGACTATTTAACAACAACAGTAAGTAAGGGGGTTGCATTCGAATGTCATTATTATTCAAGCTATTTTTTGGTCTAGGAAAAATACATTTGGCTGTTTTAGGTAGGGGGTTAAGAGAAATGTACAGATATTAAAATTTTGGAATTGGGTTGGGAAATTTACTTATTTAATTGCATATTCCATGATCATTTGCCTCTTCAATCCATTCTTCCCATAGCAGTCAGTTTGAGCACAATCAGTTGTTTTATAATCCAAGATATTATGCTTATGTCCGGCAAGAATGATGCTATAGCAATATGGTTCAGAGACCTGACCTTGATCTTCAACAGGGTTCTTCTCCAGCTTTGATAGGGTTTGCAAGCGAAGATGGCAATACGCATGCATTCTACCACCGCCTTAAGTACTTTGTCATGGTATCAGTGGTAGCCAGTGTTGGGTAAGTTACTTTAAAAATGTAATCCGTTACAGTTACAAGTTACCTTGTTTAAAATGTAATTGTAGTGTAACTTTTTCGATTACTTTTAAAAAGTAATGTAACTAATTACTTTTGATTACTTTTTGATTACTTTAAGGTTTTAATGAGAATTGACCCATGATTAATTTTAGCATGTTATTATTAGCTATTGGCCACAGCTAGCAGTTCAAGGCTAACGTCTTGTTAATGATCATAAACAACGTAAATAAATACATAAATAAATCGGAGACAAGTCAGTGGTATCCGGATACAACATTTTAGTATCTACACTTTTTTAAGTATCGATACTTTTGACAACCCTAGTCTGAAATGTAGGACATGTCCGGGAAAAAGAGGAGTTGGCTAGGCTAGGTAAGCTAGGCTAGGCTAGGCTAGGCTAGGCTAGGCTAGGTCATAGACGTCGATAAACGTTTGTCATGCATCAACACCAAACAGTCAAATATTAGTAAATCAATACGCTTCGTCTATCAGTGAGTTGCATATTTCGCAAAGGTTTTTCTTTATATTTTTTAAAAAATGTAACTAAATTTGTAATTCTCAATATTTTCGGAAGTAACTGTAACTGAATTACATATTTTCTCATTGTAACTGTAACGAATTACAGTTACTCTTGTTTTGTAATTAAATTACGTAACGTCGTTACATGTAATCCGTTACTCCCCAACACTGGTGGTAGCAACTTTCTGCTTTAAACAGCTACTCAGCAGATATTGTAAGGATCTCCTTCCAGAGTATAGCTGGCATGCTGGTATCTCACTCCCGTCCCATACATGGAGGTTGTCAGGGCTTGGTAAGGCATCATATGCACTCCTGATCAAAATCTTAAGAACAGTTGAAAATTGCATGAATTTGCATTTTGCACTGTTGGATCTTAGAAATGTTCAAAGTGCAGGCTCAAAATGCAAAAAGAAGGAATGGGAAGACGAGAACAAAAGTTTTGAGCGGGGAATTTATTCAAAACAACAATTTAACTGAAATAGGCCGTTCCTCAACTGTAAATGTAGATATAAATGTACATGCACTTTGTGGTGAATTGTGGGATGATCGTCTTCAAATAGCTCAGGTGAAGGTGCTGCAGGAAAAACTCTTGACTTGTTTGAACAAAAAGGATTTTATTGTCAGAAGCACAGATTGATGCATCAAGTCTGGAGAGTCTCATCGCCCATTGTATTTCTTATAAATCCTCAGGGTTAAGGCACAAAAAGATCCATTGGTAGACCCAAAATAATCTCATCAGTGCTGAGTTGGAGGGTCCCAGTGGTTGTCGGACAAACCGTGGATCCTCATCCAAAAGTAATGCCATTTCTGGTGCCGACTATCAGCCAAATAACCATCAGACAGGAAGGGTTTCAAAAACAAGCAATGTCTTCGAAGGCCACATCTCGCCTTGCGAGGGAGCACAAAACTTGGGACAATCAAAGGTGGAAGAAAGTTTTATTCTCAGAAGAGAAAATATTTAACCTTGGTGGTCCTGATGGCTTCCCATTACTCCCATTACTTCCCGTTACTGGCATGACAATGAGATGTCACCTGGAATGTTGGGCTTCCATCTCTTTCATGGGTGCTTTTTCCTACAATGGACAATGGAGTTCCAGGTTGTCCAGGGGAGTCAAACAGTTGCTGGTTTTGTGCAGATGTTGCACAGGGCATCCCTCATGAGTTTTTTTTCAGCAGGAAACCCTTACAGTTCACAATGCCCATCTGACCAAGACTTTTTCCGAGAAAAAAATAACATCACGCTCTTGGACCATCTGACGTGTTCCCTGATCTTAATCCAATTGAAAATATTTTGGCATGGATGGGAAGGGAAATTTACAAAAAATGCACACCAGTTCTAGACAGTGGATGCCCTTTGTGAAGCCATCTTCAGCACTTGGAGTGACACTCTTGAATCAAGCATGTCAAAATTAAATTTTGAATCGATCTGCAATAATTGTGGAGCGACTCATTTGTTCGTCAGTTGAGACTTTATTTTCTGTTTTAAGAGTTTTCGGAGAATTTTTTGACCAGCTGATGAAGGGCCTATTTCAGTTTGATTTTTGTTTTCAATAAATTGCCAGCTCAAAACCTTTGGTCTCTTGTTCTTGTATTTTCAACACCATGGCTCTTGATGGGCGGCACGGTGGTGTGGTGGTTAGCACTGTCGCCTCCCAGCAAGAGGGTTCTGGGTTCGAACCCCGGGGGAACCAGGACCCTTCTGGGTGGAGTCTGCATGTTCTCCTGTGTCTGTGGGTTCTCTCCGGGTTCTCCGGCTTCCTCCCACAGTCCCAAAACCTGCATGCTAGGTTGATTGGAGATTGGGGAAATTGCCCTTAGGAGTGAATGTGAGTGTGAGTGTGAGTGGTTGTTGGTCCTTGTGTGTCTCTGTGTGTCCCTGTGATGGACTGGGGACTGTCCAGGGTGTACCCCGCCTCTCGCCCGTTGACCACTGGGATAGGCTCCAGTTCCCCCTGCGACCCCATCAGGGAATAAGCAGTATTGATAATGGATGGATGGATGGATCTTGATTTATGAGGCTTGGAACCCAAAGATTAAACCAATGAGTCATAAACAAACATCCACCCACGTCTGTAATTTAAAGATTGATTTTGATAATAATAACAGTAAGGAAATAACTTTTGTTAGACTCTGAGATCAAGTTTGGATCTGTTTAAATACCATAAACAAATGCATCGCCTTACAATCCCACTTCCTTTCATTAGAGCGAAATGTTGCTTCAGTCCATAAGTTTGGAATTTGAGCGCTGTCAGTAAGACATAAATTCCCCAGCGGCTCAGTTTGCGGTGGAGAGGATGTGTACAGGCAGATGCCAAAGCTGCCGTGTAAACTCTGACATGTTGCGTAAGACCGTGCAGGCTTTTGCTGTGGATTTTAGGTTCATTGGAGTTCATCACATCTGTCATAGTAAATGAGCCGATCCCCCTCTAGTGATAAGAAAGATTTATCTTGTGAAAGATTTAACATGAGATAAAAAGAACAAAAAGGAGCATGAACTCAACTCTAAATGCACATAGAATATAATGATTGTGGGGTTAGGGTTAGGGAGAACATGCAAAAGGAAAGGAACAAAGATTTGCTTTTGCAGTTACAAATGCCATGTGGGGTGCCACAGAGTTGTCTAGTGAAATGAGTCCCCACTGCTAAAAGAGTTTAGACTGGAAGTGTTATTGTCGTTTTGTGAAAGCTATTTCGTTCTGATCATTTAAAAAAAAAAAATCTATGTTCCTTCTCAAATGATTAAATCCTGTACCTGAATGTTTATTAAAGAAAATAACATTCTTGGGTTGAATGTATAGTTTTAAGTTATATAAACAGGACCGATATCTCGTAAATGATTATAGATTTAGTTTTCCATGTGTTTCTTTTGTTTCATATTTTCACAAGTGTTTTCAGATTCTTAAGTTTAATCAACAGTACTTTTGTTTCTCTTTTAATCACAAAAAGATCCAAATTCTTACACTTTTAGAGAATCTAAACATTCATTGTGATTTGAATTTATTTCCAAATTGTATGTGTCTGCTCTGAGGGACTTCATAAAATACTTTAAAAAAGATTTTCCTGATAATAAAAAAAAGAACTATCTTGTGTTTTTGGTAGTTATGTTTTCCACCCTTCCTGCGTCCTACCTCACATGTTTGGATCGCTGACAAGAGGACACGGTGATAATCCAGACTTTCACTGACCACGCTGAGTAAACTCACACAAACGCAAACAGACACAAATCATGTACACTGACCGCTTTAGACTGTGAAGTCTGATGAAAAAAAAAGGTTGGCAGAATGATTAGTTCGAGGTCAGAGTCCGTCAGTTCAGAGTCACATCCTCACTGCTGGTATTAGCTTATATAATCTCATTTTGGAATGCGTGATATCATACAGTTTATGGCATGGAATGTTATAATTTACTGTAAAATCTGCACATCTCAATTGTTAATTTGCACATTCGAATCTATATTTTTAAAGACTGTTCATTGTACATTCAGATCTATATTTTTTAAAAAATTGTATTTTTCAGTTTTATCATTCTCTGTCCTATATTTTTATTTCTACATTTTATTCTTGCTTCTCACAGAAGTGTTGTGTTGTGCACTAAACACCAAGGCAAATTCCTTGTAAGTCTGAAAACCTACTTGGCAATAAACCTGATTCTGATTCTGATTCTGATTCTGATTCTGATTCTGATTCTAAAATGAACTCTAAATAATTAATTTATTTGACTGTGTTTGACTTTCGTCATGTACAGATGAAAGAATATCAAGCAAAGCCATGTAGGCAAAGACACGAATCCATCTGTCCACCAGGCCATCTGTCATTTATTTCACACTGTGTGTGTATTTGCAGTCACCTCATGTGAACAGAAAGCAAAACAAACAGATTTACATTTTTTTGATTAAATATACAATACCACACAAACAAACACATACACACACACTTTGGTGTGGACACACAACATTTTCCAAGCAATAGGTCCTTTCATCCAAACGCAGATGAAGAAACATTATTAACGAGCACAAACATGCGACAAACTACAAGAAATACAAGTGGACTGGGACAGGCAAGAGGAAAATGTCAAATAGAGTACAGAGGAGGGCCAATATCTCAGCTTAAGAGTCATTTTTGGTCTTAGTCTAACAGAAAAGATCTGTCGGTTTTTTCCCTTGTTTTTAAATGGGCAAACTGTGCACACTGATCTTGTTCTATCTAGAACATCACACTCTGACTTGTGGATTTGTTTTCGTTGATGACAAAGTATGAGAAAAACACAGCCCGAGGCCTTTTCCATTTCTAGACAGCAAAGGCAGCCAGAAAAGGTGGGTGGAGTAATTGCTGAAAGTGATAACAATTTAAATATTTCAAGTACAACCTAAAAAAAAACAGTCAGTCACATAGTTATTGTGATGAATACCAACGTGATAAGATGTCCATGGAAAACGGGCTAATAGATCAGCATGGCTCAGCCATCTTAGTCAGCATTTTAGATGTCAACAACAATAAATCTGGCCGTGAAACAGTCATGAAAAAAGAGGGTTTCTACGAAATCTGGACAAAAATCAGTTTTTAATCAATATTTTTAACAAAGTCACTGTCGAATCAGTCAGTTGGTCTGTGCAGTTTGGTCATGCATAAGTACACATATCAGCATTCAGTTGTAAAAAATAAAACTGGGCTGTGTTTATACCTGCTTGTGTGCAAGTCTAAATTACGAGTTCAGTAAATATGAAGCCAACATACAAAGAGATCCAAAAGTGAATTGTTCCAGAGTCAACTAAGGATGGTGTGAAAATGATTCAAGCACAATGAAAGTCACTATTCAAGTTAGACCTACAGTGGTTTTGCTTTTTCAAAGAAGAAGGAAACTTCTTTTGTACAGATACGGCTGTGTCTATAAAACGTGAAGCGTGATTAGCGAATGGGGGCCTTGAGAGCAGCATCCACTTCTTCCTCAGGCAGCAGTGTGTGCCACTGGGCCACAGGCCGTCTAGGATTGGCCAGCATGTCGGACCAATGGCGCAGCCCAACACCTGAGGCCCCATAGCCGATCCAGCATTTGCCGATGGGATCGTTGCTGCCCAGTTTGTCGTAATCATAGACTGTGATGAGCACCTGGATTTTCTGTGCAAGCGAGACAAAGCAAAGTCAAATTTAGGGTTTGAAAAGATTCTAAATCATTGAATCATTGTAATCCTAGGAAACTGGATAAAAGCATCTGTTTGCCTCTATTGCAGTAGAGGTTTAAACCAATAGTGTTTGTCCTTTTAATTTTGCCTCTGAGATACACTATATTGCCAAAAGTATTTGCTCACCCATCCCAATTATCGGAATCAGGTGTTCCAATCACTTCCATGGCCACAGGTGTATAAATTCAAGCACCTAGGCATGCAGACTGTTTTTACAAACATTTGTGAAAGAATGGGTCGCTCTCAGGAGCTCAGTGAATTCCAGCGTGGAACTGTGATAGGATGCCACCTGTGCAACAAATCCAGTCGTGAAATTTCCTCGCTCCTAAATATTCCACAGTCAACTGTCAGCTGTATTATAAGAAAATGGAAGTGTTTGGGAACGACAGCAACTCAGCCACGAAGTGGTAGGCCACGTAAACTGACGGAGCGGGGTCAGCGGATGCTGACGCGCATAGTGCGAAGAGGTCGCCAACTTTCTGCAGAGTCAATCACTACAGACCTCCAAACTTCATGTGGCCTTCAGATTAGCTCAAGAACAGTGCGCAGAGAGCTTCATGGAATGGGTTTCCATGGTCGAGCAGCTGCATCCAAGCCATACATCACCAAGTGCAATGCAAAGCGTCGGATGCGGTGGTGTAAAGCACGCCGCCACTGGACTCTAGAGCAGTGGAGACGCGTTCTCTGGAGTGACGAATCGCGCTTCTCCATCTGGCAATCTGATGGACGGGTCTGGGTTTGGCGGTTGCCAGGAGAACGGTACTTGTCTGACTGCATTGTGCCAAGTGTAAAGTTTGGTGGAGGGGGGATTATGGTGTGGGGTTGTTTTTCAGGAGCTGGGCTTGGCCCCTTAGTTCCAGTGAAAGGAACTCTGAATGCTTCAGCATACCAAGACATTTTGGACAATTCCATGCTCCCAACTTTGTGGGAACAGTTTGGAGCTGGCCCCTTCCTCTTCCAACATGACTGTGCACCAGTGCACAAAGCAAGGTCCATAAAGACATGGATGACAGAGTCTGGTGTGGATGAACTTGACTGGCCTGCACAGAGTCCTGACCTCAACTCGATAGAACACCTTTGGGATGAATTAGAGCGGAGACTGAGAGCCAGGCCTTCTCGTCCAACATCAGTGTGCGACCTCACAAATGCGCTTCTGGAAGAATGGTCAAAAATTCCCATAAACACACTCCTAAACCTTGTGGACAGCCTTCCCAGAAGAGTTGAAGCTGTTCTAGCTGCAAAGGGTGGACCGACGTCATATTGAACCCTATGGATTAGGAACGGGATGTCACTTAAGCTCATATGTGAGTCAAGGCAGGTGAGCAAATACTTTTGGCAATATAGTGTAAGTTATGAAATTTCTTCCGGATCCAGAAAAGTTTTTTTTCCAGGTCGATAATAAAGCTAAGCAATAAGTTCTTTTAGGGGTTCATGATTGCCTTATACTAACAGTCAGCCAGGCACCTGAAAGAAAGGCTAGGCTATATCTAGCTACTTATAATCTTGAATAAAATGTTCATTAGTATGCTTACATTTTAAAACATATAATTTGTTTTCTTCATGGTCACATTTATTTCTGCTTCAAATATGTATTTGTCAATTGTTCATTCTGCTATAATATATTTGGATAAAATGTTATTATAAACATTATGTTTTAAAACAGAAAAAATATCCTAGGTGGACAACTTTAAATGCACACATGATGAATCCAATTTCACGGTGAAAAGTAGAAAATGGTGAGAGGTCCAGCTGGGAAGTACATACCTGGATTTGGGAGAAGGGGATCTCAAAACTAAAGCTCTCATTGAAATAAGGATTCAGAGTGTTTTGTTTGACGGATGTCTTCTTTTTCTTGAGTCGCTTGCCATTGTGCTGCAACACCACTTTGACAAAGGGATCTAGGAAAGAGAGACATGGTATCAGCCAATGCAGATATCACAGACAATTACGGCCTGTTACTTCACCAAGTATTCACCTGACAGTCCACCGACGTCCATTTTCTTCAGATTCTTGGCCTCCATGATGTTCACTGTCAGCTTACCAGCTGTGGGGACATAACGTAGGGAAATGCAGATATCCCCCAGCTTCTCTTGCTGTAACAAACAGAAAGAAAACATGTTTTTATATTCTGTTTACAGTATAACACAATATTGCGTTATATGGTATCAGAAAAAAAGTAAAAACAGCCACCTCCTCTTTTTCTCCTCCAACCAGGTCCTTCCATTCGTGTATCGGTTGTCCAAGGTCTATGCTGTTCATGGGGATTTTGATTTCACCGATGACATCATGTTTACCAAACCGATCAAAGTCAAAAACTTGCAATACCAAAATTTGTCCACCCAACTCACTGTAGGGTATCTGGAAAGAAAGTTTATTCAAATAAATTAAACTAAATTGTGTTGTGCTCTAAAACGTTTACCGAACATATAATGCGTGAAAGCTAAAGAAATACCGGTGTACAGACCTTAAAGGTGAATGTCTCATTGAACACAGGGCAGAGGTTTTTGCGCTGGACTTTGGTTTCAAACTTCTTTTTCTTGTCTGGCAGCATATAAACTTTCACATAAGGGTCAGAGGTCCCACCCATGTCCATAGCTGGAAGGTCCTGAGCCTGAAGGATGCCCACTATCAACTGTAGGAGGAAGTAGACACTGAGTTGGTTCATAATGTATGACAGATACAATGAGGACCAAATCTGAGACCTAGATAATAATAATTGTATAAGTGGATAAGCACCTGGTTATCAGTAAAGTTATAATCCAGTGAGTACTCCAGTTTGCCCAAGGACTCCTTCTCCTCTTCATCTTTTCCTTCCTCTCCTTCCTGAAAGAAATGCAAAGAATGTGTCGGTTAATGTTGATAAACTCGCATGTTGTTCATTTTTTCTCCTGTAATGAAAAGTTTTCATGAAGAATGAAAAAAAAAATAGCCATTAACATACAATACATTTGCGTTAAAGCTCTTTATTGTTATGTATGTGCTAGGAGTTGCATGTCAGTAGTGTTAAATGGGAGAATGAAATTAAATTTGTTTGTTCCACTTAAGCATATTCCATCCATTATCATTTATTCTGGAGCCAATCCCACTCGTCACTAGCCAAAAGCCAGACCTCAGACAGGTCGCCAGTACACCACAGGGCCTCTTAGAGACAGACTGTCACACCTGGGGGAAATGTTGGTGTTTTTGGTCTTGTCTCCATGTTGTCTTGTCATTTCCTGTTTTATTTTGAAAGATGCATCCCCTTGTTTCAGGTCACTTGCACTTCCTGTTGTGTTCCCAGTCTGATTGTCTCCTTGATGACCTATTGTATGCACCTGGGGATCCCTTCCCTCATGTGTTTAAATAGTCCTCGTCTCCCCTGTGTATTGAGTTCCATGACCACAGTTCCTGTCTCGATCACAGTTACAGTTTCCTAGTGAGTATTTCTTTGTTACTTTGTACCTTGCCCTTAGTCATGTTGTTTTGATACTTTGTTCTCAGCCTTTGTCTTCCTCGTAAGAGTGATTATATTTTGATACTTTGTTCATAGTCTTGTTTAATGTTTTGGTACTTTGTCTCCATTCTGAGAGTGCGCTTTTTGTTCAATAAACCTTTTTGGAACTAACCACCTCTCTGCGCCTGAGTCCTCCCTAAACCCCAGCCCACCTGACACAGACAATCACACACGTTCACATTTATTCCTATTTAGGATCACAACTTAACCTAACATGCATATTTGTGGACTGTGGGAAAGAGAACCCATAAGGATACAGGAAGAGCATGAAGATTCCAAAATAATTTCTAACCACGACAACACCATGTCACCCCACAGTTTTTCAATAAAACTACACAGGTCTACAAATTTAGTAGAACTATATTTCCTCCCTATTGATGCTTGGAACCACTGGCTAGCAGCTCTGACTCCAGCCGTTTTCATGGCTCTTGTTCTCATTTCAAGTATTCAGCCATTGGTCAGTCAATCAATATTTTTAGTCAGTTGTAAACTCTAATTGTCTTTTTATGTGTACTTCCATCTATGGACTCATGCATAGTGTATATAGTGATAAACTTGCTTTACATTTTAGTTAACTTAATTTACTTTTCAATGCAAACTTGTCTTCTCTTGTAAACCATAAACCACACTGAATTAAATACTGGAGCAGCACAAAGCTGTAGCTAAATTCAAATGCTACAAAGAAAAGATGAAAGCTGGACTTGCAGCACTGGTGATCTTCTCCCTTTAAACTTATTAATGACAAATTTCCCCATTTGTATTTGTGCTAACTAGCTATTGGATTAATCTATTTATGCATGATAAGGATAAACTATCGCTTTCAAAGGATTTTTTTAATTATCAGGATAGTAAAAATAATCTTCTGATCTTTCAGATTTGAGAAATTTGTTAGATACAACCCTCAGATTAACCACACAACTGGAAATCACTGTATGTTATTATCAATTAAATGGAAACAAATTAACCCGCATTCATACTGTATAACAGGAATTAAGAGGATAAGGAAGGTACTGATACCTAGATGCATTGGGCTAATGTAAGTTTTGTCAGTTTGATTATTAGATTTGAGGTGTTTGTAGCATATCAATTTAGATAGACATCAGCAAAGTTCCTTTAAAAAAGCTACTTCTCTTTTTTTTTACCTTCTTATCATCTCCATCCTCTCCATCCTTATCCTTCTTCCTGCGCCCTCGTCCTCCTTTTCTTTCACGGACCTTCTTGGGTTTCTTGCCTTTGTTGAAGCACTTTTTGTAGATGCAGAATATCATACAGCCAACAAGGGCAAGGACTACAACCACGATGCCTCCCACAGCCCACATGGGCACTGAACAGAGGATTGGAAACACAAGTTAGGTTGTTGCTGCTCAAACTGAAAAAACGTTTCGAAAAGATTTACCTCTTTAATGGGGACAAAACTTCATGAACCACAGAATCACATTCAAGATAGCATATTTTCATTACATTAGTTTGAATGTGACAAAATTCAAGCTACGACACTATTCCCAAATGACTTGGAACATCATGTGGAGTGCCAATTACCAATGTTGGCTCTTAAACTGAAGCTAATGAGTATAGTCAACAAAAAACACTAATATTTCAGTATTGTCTCAAAGAAATCTTTTTTGGATTTCAACATTAGCCTAAATTTCTCCTTATTTGAACCTTCATGCATTCTGCAAAATAGGTTAACAAAATATGTTAAAGCAAGTGAAAATTTCTCTATTAATAATGATACACTCTGTTACGGTCTCCTGCACAGATGCCAACACACTGAAGAATAGTACACGTGAAATCCATCACTTTGAAACATAAAAATATGTAATGAAAGAGACAATGGACTTACTCTTGAGTTTATGATCTTGAAGAGTAGAGTAGATTGGTCACATGAGGTGGATATGAAAAAATGAAGATGGAATGAAAGCATGGTCAAATGATGACATGATGTGAAAAGGGAGAGGCTTGAAGGGAAGGGAACAACGTGGCTTTTTGCATCTAGTTTATAATGTACAGTCTGTTTAAAGATGATACCATTTGGATTTTGTCTTGCACCTAAAGAGAATGTACATTTATTGAAAAAATAAGGTTAGGCTTAATTTTTGTTCATTGTGTCTAGAAAGCAGGTATTTTATGCATGTGTATTCTAACACAGTGTTTTTCAACCTTTTCTGAGCCAAGGTACAGTTTTTCATTGAAAAAATCTCGAGGCACACCACCAACCAAAAATGTCAAACAAATTTGTAGCCGCCTATAGTAACACTATAGTTATTCTTATCTTATATTAAGTGTCTTGAATAGGAATCAAATAAACACAAAAATGTATTTTTATCATATTTTATATTTCTTCTTTCAAATTGCAATTAACATGTCCACTTCAATATACAAAATTATATACAAAATAAGGAATTATTACATGATTACTCCACCAGTCACTAGTACAGCACAGACACTTAAAAATGGCATATTATTTGCAGAAAATTAATTCCTTATCAAAATTTTTTTTTAAACTAATTAGGTGAAATAGGATGATTTTCTACGGCACACCTGACCATCACTCGCGGCACACTAGTGTACCGAGGACCAGGGGTTGAAAAACACTGTTCTAACATATCTCCTTTTTAATAAATTGGTAAGGACCGAATTGTTAAACCCAGTTCTGAATACAAATGCCTAATTATTTCTAATCATCTTTTATCAACAACATCTTTAGTCCATATGTTCTATCTAAAATGGACCCTCTGTATATTTGTGGTTTCTCACTTGGCAGGTGTGTAAGCTCATTGAAGAACTTATTCTTCATGCTGGCAAACTGGTGATTGGCGTGGTGAGAGGGAGGTTGGGGAGGTGGTCGCTCCCTCTCCTCCTCTGCTGCCCTCCGGAGCCGGACTCCTGCAGCACCGACCAATCGCATTGTTACCCTGAAATGTCAAAGTAACAAAAAAGGACTGGTCAGTGTTGTAAAGTTGTTGGAATTCAGCTTTTGAAAGTTGAAAGCCAGCATGAGATGATTCCTTTGCACAAGATTTTAAAACAAGATGAACTGTTTTGTGGAGACTTGCATAAAATTCATGTGATCACTCAGTGTTATTCATTCAAATGATAATATCTTAAAATCTGCAATTGTACCCAGACGAACCATTTCTGTGTAGTCCATACTAGGAGCTTCTTCCTCCCCCTTTTTTCGTTTTGCTAAATGTTTCCTTCTGTCATACCTCCTTTGCTCAGACCTTTCATTTGGTTTTAATCTTTTTAATCCTCTCTCTCACTCCCCTGCCCCGGAACAATCAGCAGTCCTTAATTACAAGCATTCCTTTTCCCATTCCTTCGCTTCAAAGTATGCCAAAGTAGTCCAAACAGAAGTTAGTCAAACCTTAAACTTAATACACAATCACAGACATAATCAATATGAAGCGCACAGGATTTATACCAAGTCCCAACTGTCATGTATAGTACTTAAAAAAAACTTTGCACAGGTCAGCCAATTGAAGAATGATCTATTATGGTTTTCCTTGACTTAATGATTTTCTTTCTTGACACCAAGTTGATGCACGAAAAAAAGTGAAGAACATAAATGATTTGGAATGACAACAAAGTTAGTTCCAAATATAACTTCCCAGTGAAATTGTCATTCCCATTGTGAAAGACTACACTTTTATAGATAAGGAAGTTTTTCCTTGCCTGTGTCGCCTAGTGCTTGCTCATGGTGGGAATTGTTGGGTTTCTGTAGTAAACTTCAGAGTAGGGTCTGACCTGCTCTGTTTGGAAAGCGCTGTGAGACAACTGTTGTTGTGATGTGGCGCTATATAAATAAAATTGAATTGAATTGAATAAGATATACGTGCTTGGTAGGTCATTTAAGCTTTTTTCCCAAATCAGTAGAAAGATATCAGACATCACTAGAGTCATTTATTGGAAATGTGTACTTCATGTTAATACAAAATGCCTGCTGTGATATTGTCCGATGCTAGCTAATTAGCAAAACCAGCAAGTTAACCAGCTGGCAACAAGCCTGGCTAGCTTTAAATTCAAATTACCCAGCAGAGGATGGGTAATATTTTCAACCACAGGAACTTCGTTTTTCCTTGTAGGTTGCACTTTTTCTATGTGTCTTCATCATCTGAACATATCTCTGCATTATTTGTTGTTTTAATCTGCTAGGACAGAAAGAGAACTGGCTTCTGCAGTTTACTGGCATTTCGTGATAGCATAACTGGTCAAATCGGATGTGTGGGTAAAGCTTTGCACATTGCCCCATACTTGTGGAATTAACAACACAGCAATCCTGACAGAGCTAACCTAAGTATAGCTGTCCATCTAATTTACTCCTCTTGAGGCAGACGCCGTATGCTAACAAACATATTCCAAACTCAACAGCCTATTGGCGTGTGTAGAAATCAAATACATAGAAAATCTGGATTTGGGAATAAAATAATAAAAGTTTCAACTTCTGATAATCATTCCTTTAGCTCCACGATGTTTGTAGCCATTAAAGAATTCCAGCTGTCAGTTGGAGCATTCACATGCAAACAGTGATATTTAAACACTCACACACACACACACACAGTCCCCTCCCATGCTGGGCTCCCTCTGTCACTGCACTGCCCTTTAACAAGATTAACTGCTGAAGGTAATCCAGAAATCCTGGGCTTAAATAAATAGGGACAGTTTGCCTCCCTGGGTTTCCTCCCCTTTCCCCATCCTTTCGGCCACCATCTTCCTCCCTTGTCTCCTGAGCCTGTCATGCTCTCTCTCAAACACCTTCCATCTGATCAAGGTTTCCAGCACACACATAATCGCCATATTTTCACGATTATTTTCGACTTAGGTGGAAGGATTTGCAACGCTCACCCTTGATGCCCTCAGACTTGATATGCAGGGGATTAAACAGAGTGTGATTATAAACGGAATACACGGAGAAACTGCTTTTAATCAGTGATGACTTTGTGGCAAATAAATACCAGATGTAAAATGAAATCATCAGATGATCTTATCAAGTCATTATCAACTTGCAGAAGACACCTTTTTTCTTTTTCATTCGTGTCTTTTGCTGGGACTGAAGGCAGCCATCTCCTCTTAGGTGGAAGATGGCAAAGTAATTGGCGCTTCAATTCTTGTTATGCAGAATTGGATTTAGTGCATTTAAGAGCAAAAATTACAATAAAAGAATAATGTTTAAATTATTATTAATGTCTCCAAAAATCTGCTTGGCGCTGCTGAATCAAGCACAAATTGTCTTTCTGTCCTTCATTGCATTCTGTGCGATGGCATTTAAAAAAAGTTTCTAACACTCTGTGATCAGTAGGGATAACCACTCATTGATTCAGGCTGAATTCCAGCCAAAAGTTGACATTGTAGTGAGATTGCTAGTCAAGAGTTTGTGGTTCTGAACCAAATTTCCATTTTTTAATCAGAGATTCACATTTCAGATGGAGTACTGTTATCCTGAGACTCGTCAGAACTTTTCAGCTCTGAATGAGCAAAAGAAAATCCACATAGAGATCAGTACGTGTCAGAAGAAAAAAATCCAAGACACTGAACCAAACCTTTTGTTAGCCAGTTACTATGGGGCAGAGCAGCTTCTGGCCTATAAAAAATATCCCATCATGCTAAATCACTGTCATTGTCCCATTGTGTGCTAAACTCTACACCAAAGGACAGCCAAACCTCTTTTTTTTTTTTTTTATTATTCACTGCCAACAATAATAAAGAAAGCAGAATAAATACTTGAACATTGTCTCCTGGACCCCTGATTTGAGCAGGACTCATATCGATGTCTTGATAAATTGAGGTGTGTTTTGCTGGTTGCCGAACTGTTACATCTGTGTCATCATCTTGTCAACCGTTTTTTTATTTATTTAAACATTTTGACTTAATGCTCATCATCACATGGTAGCATTCTGTCATACTGAAATGAGACCATGAACATGGTGAAGAACATACTTGCAAAGCATGAGCATGTTAGCATCACATCGCATCACATGGTCCGTAAACAATTATTGAAATGCCAAGAAGCCTCAGCTAAAAGACTCAATGAAGACCTGACCATGCCCATATCTAACTAAATCATTTAGGTTAATCAAAATATAGGTTAGGTCAAATAAAATATCAGTTCTAAAGCATTTCATTCAAGGCCAGCATTTTGTCATTATCTATGTACGTTTTCAAAAACAGAAGAAAGGCATCCTCTTAAAATAAAGTATCTTCATAGTTATCGAAAGCTGTTATTGTGGATGCAACACAGTTTTATCACATCTTCAAATTCAGACTTTTCTAAAAAGCAAACAAGCATCAATGCTATTGTTAGAAAAACCTCCTTAACACTGACAGATGCAAACATATCTCTGTTGAACAGGTTGTCCACCTTCATACACAGTATATTTTTAATTCACAATTAGCATTAAGCACCATGGTATTCTTTGAGTTATTATTATTATCATCCATCAAATATGAGGTGAGACTGGTTAATTTAACATGATCAGAGACACTAAAGCATTAAAAAAGCTGCAACTTTCTTCCTTTACACTGAGCCTAAACATAAGTTACAGAAGTCATAATTCCCTTTCTAGACAGCTACAACAATAATCGAATAATCTATTCAATCCTGCTTCATAAATCATCCATATTTGGATTATTTATGGTCAATCTGAAAAGTGTAATATTATTTAAATTATTTTCCTAGGGAGGGACGATGGCTAAATATGAATGGATGAAGTGGAAGTGCCTTGAGATGTCAAATATTGTGATTTGGATCTGTACAAATAGAAATAAATTTGATTGAATATAATTGAGCAATCATGATGAGGGGAGCTAATATATATTTTTTCATTTTGGGTCAGTCACATTAGGCCAAAGTAACATGACCTGATTTAAGTGAAGGCTTTGTGATCAGAAAAATATTTCTTTTGAATTATAGCTGATATTTCAGCATTATCTAAAGTTAGGTCGGGTGTCACCTATAATAATACTGGACCAAGAAGAGGCTTTTGTCAGTTGGATTGGCAAAACCATTAGGAACCCTACTATTTGCCCGTAGCATGAATAGAAAAAGTATCACAAATATGTAGCTAGCACATACACATAAAAGTGTATCTTCCTTATTGGAAAAATACAATTCTGTCATAAATACTGCAAACACAAATAATCACCTGAACTAAAACCTTAGATTAGCAAAAAAGCTCAGTACATAATTTATAAAAGAAAACTGAGCAAGAGTCTTCTAACAGTGCTCAAGTATTAATGAAATAGATTAAATAAAAAACGTATCTTTTAAGATAAAGCTAACTTTAAAATGCTGCTTGGATTCAAAAGGTTTTATAATACTGTACTCCAGGCTTCAGTGTGCCTTAAAGCTCGTTGCAGGTGACTTCACGTGAGCACAGAAACAGATAGAGGTGCTTTGGCTTTTAATAATCCAATTGAACTAATCTCTGTCACTTTGAAACATCCTACGCAAATGCGCCATATACATATGTACATGATTTTCTCGTGGACAAACCAACCTTAGAGAGAGAGGTGTAAGAATTCCACACAATCGGAGTTTAAAAATAAAATCTGATATACCAACATATGTGACCATGTGACCATGGCCACTTCGGCACAGATTTAATGCCTAAGCCGTGGGTCAGAGTGGGGATATGCACTGCAGCTTAAACTGAAAATAAAAACAAAGGTTCACTCTTCCACGCTTATTCAGTGCAAAGCTTATTTTCAGTTTACATTCATTGTAAATGAAAGACCTGAAAACTTTTTAATAAAAAGATTTTTAGAAGAAAGAATTTTTGTGCCACCGCATTGGCTTTGAAAATGAATTATCTAGCTACGATCAGTGATATTGTAAGAGTAATAAACAACAGCACTCACCCTATTTAGTCTCAGTCCTTTTGGGTTTTTGTCCTTTATTTCTCTATGGCGTGCAAATGTCCTCAGCCACAAATCCACCACCACTGACTGATTGGAAGTTGTTGTGCACAACTCTGCTGTCCTTCTCCCCCTCCCAATCCTTCGTTAATCTTTGTTACATCCTTCCTGACTTACTGTCTGCTAACACAGCCAGAGGCTCAACTTTCAGAGCAAATTGGCTACCGACAGTCTCATCAACCTAGATTTTTCTTCATATTTTCATCATAACTGGGGGTTTTTTTTTCTTGTTCTTCTGCTAGAGTAAATGATTTTACACTATTGGGAGATCAGTTTATTGTTTGAGTGGGGATAGCAGAAACAGATTAACATCTGTAAAACAACTATTTGGCTTGCTGGCAGTCGCTCCGTGTGTGTGGTCAGTCGCAGCACCATGGACAGCAATCCACCAACCCGAAGTGATGGAGGACTCAGGATAGGTCTGATCTTAATTAAGGTCTTGACCCATCAAGAGAACATAGGCACGGTCCAGTGGGTACTGCTCAGCTATTTTTAGCCAGTGTCTAATAAGTCTACAAAGCTACAAAAAGTTGTAGTGATCTGCATTTCATGTTTTTATGACAAAGTTATCCTTCCTAACTATATCTAGAGATTTGAATGCTAAAAGTGAATCTATGTTCACAGAAGGAGATTGAGTAAAAGTCAGGATACTTTGTAAAATGTCAATATAAATCTAAATAAACTACATACAGATCTCAAAGGCTGATATTTAATTGGCAATAGACAATATATAAATATATCATTTTAGAAACTGGAAAGATGTTTTTTAACGTTATTAAAATTTACAAGGCACCAAGGCTGGGAAAGAAAGTAGGACCCAATAAGAAAACTTTGTGAATAATTTATTAAAATGTCCGTAGATCAGGCCAGTGGTAGTGTGCAGGTCAACTGCACACTACCACTGTCTGTATTGTGATCAGACAATAATCAACAGAGGATCGACGGCAGTTGTTTCAGAACATCAACTATGATGACGACATAGATGACGCAAGGGAATGCCTCCTTTTTGTTTTTGAATCTCAAAAAGATTATTCTGTTTTTATTGATTCTTGTTCATATGTGTCAGCCAAATTCAACACCCCTACCCGTTCCCCTTAGCCAGAGGACGGTCACCCCCTCTGTCCTATATGTGAAAAATACATTTATTTTGGGATAAGCTTGTTTTGGAATTATTTATTTAACCCTTATACTATGTTGAAAAAAATTATATTGATTATGTTGCTGGTCATTTTGACCTGTACTATGTAAATGAATGCAAAACAGTCACAAAAACAGGTTAAACCAATAAACAATTAACTAATGTTGAATAAACCTTTAGAAAAGTGGCATACAATAAAATTTTAATTAAATAATAAACACTTTAATTCATATCTATTTTGTGTGGGTGTTTTCCCTCATCACAAACACGTTTCGGAATATGACTGTGTACTTTCTGCAGATGTAATTCTTACATTTCACACAAGAGTTGCTGTGATTCTTGAAACATATGCCTCCCCTCCAAGTTGCTCATTTCCAGTATCATCCTCTCTATTGGTGGGATATGAAGGTCTGAAATGCTGATGGAATCAAACTACTCTTGTATGAGCAGCAGTAATATGGGTGTGGTGATGTAGACCCTCAGACCCAGATCCTTCACTCACACCTTGGTCTGGGTCTCAGAGGTGGATTTTCTGGATCTGAACAGCTACTTACCCACATTAATGTGGCCGGGTCAAAATGACCCGCAACATCATCTTTTTTTTTTTTTTTTTTTTAGAACTTAGACTTTTATTATTTTTTCAGAGCAATGATACAACCATGCATTAAAGGTACATGACACAAATGTTGACAATATGAAGTTTTCCGTAAATAAACATCTTAGTTACAACTGTAGGTTCATCGTCATACAACACTTTGGGAGGAATAGCTAGACATCATATGCCAAGAGACAAACTTGTTGGGTTTATTTACAACAACATTGCTTCTGCTGGCCCCCCAGCGCAGGTTAAAAGTGTTTTTTTGAAGTCTTAATGAGTAGGTTATCTTTTCCATTTGGTACCGCAACATCATCTTTGTATACAAACTCTGCACAGACCCCCCCACAACACATCAAAGTGACCAGATTTCACACACAAGTTCATGTCCCCAGATGAGGAAAAGTCACCTAATTTCATCAAGACAAAAAAGGATAACCAGCCCTTTGATCAACACAAAAACTGAAATGGGTCCAATTCAGGGTTAACACATACTATTTTAACACAATATTATGTATTGACTTTAATTCAGTGTTTGCAAGATTAATTTCACTATTTTCTAATTTTCAAACAGCTTTAACCAAGTACATATCGCTGCAGCGCTTTTTGATAGTGACGTAATCACATGCAGTGACGTAATCAAGTAAACAAAACGTGCAGTGACGTAATCAAGTAAACAAAACGTGCAGTGACGTAATCACGTAATCAAAATCAAAATGGCCGATTGTCTTGGATGGGCGGAGTTGGACGTTGGATGGGCGGAGGGCCTGCAGGGATATGTACTTGCCCCCGTCTCAGTGAGTTCTAGAATAATTTTATCTTTATCCAGCCAATCAGCAAAGATCACCTTACATTATAGGTTACTTTGTTTTGCAGTTTGACCAATCAGCAGAGACCGCGGTCACAAATTTCTCTTTTTCTCCAAAGTCAGAAAAATGAGCTTTTGCAGCTCGGTTCACTGGACATTTTCAAAGGAAACATCAAAACTAACCATGTGAACTTGATGAAACTCATACATTTTATTGTTGAATAGTTGTGTTTAGTGTTGACATACAAGTTGTTTGCTGAGGAATTATTGAAACTATTGAAAATACGGCATGAAAATGCAGGCACCATATTTGATCATATGCCCTGTTCACTAAAAACTACATTTTACTTGGAATGTCTGTTTTTGGACATATGCCCAATGCATCTAACAAAACATACCCTGCATTTTCTTTACAAATAAAGCAATACAACTTAGCATATTATGTTTTAAGGTCGCAAAAGTTTTTTATAACACCATACAGTGATTATGGGAAATGTCAACACTGTGTTTTTAGTTTATGAATAGTAATTATGAGTGATTTTTGTCACTTGGCAACCTGAGGCAACATATCAAAAGCAAGCAACATTTTCACCAGCCCGGCGCTAGTGCAGTACCTGCATTATATGTATTTTTATCTATGTATACTTATTGGAATTTGCTTTCCCACTTAGAGGCAAGTGACCAAATTTGATCACTTCATTGGCCTTGACATTTGTACCACTAAAGGGCAAGTTACCAAATATGGTAACTTCATTGAACTCGATTTTCAACATGAAAACAAAACATTTTCAAAAATGTCACAAATGGAATAAAGTTTTATTATGTTGTCCAATAAGACTCTAAGGTTGATTTTTTTCATTTTAAAGTATTTCATTGAGTGCCCTATAAAGGGTTAAAGCAACAATAGAAGCCTAACCTTAAAAGTAAGTGCTTCAGGCGTTTTAAAGCGCATTTAATTTTACAATGCCTATTCAAGGGGCTTGGTGGCCAGTAACAGCTTTGGTTTCCACCTCTGACTCACACCAGTTTTCTTGACAACATGTTGTCAGCTTACGATGGTATCTTTTTAGCCTTATATAGACGTGACAATAAATCAGTGTTTGGTGCTTTACGCCGAAAGGAATGACCGTTACATTTCTTTGGTGGTACTGATGTGACAATTTACAAATACAGGTGGACCCAAATAACATTATGTTAAGGCTCTATCTTAAAAAGAGGAGGCCATGTGTAAACACTATCCACCTTTGAATAAAAAAGGGGTCGATGTAAAATGGAGAGTTGTTCTGTGGTCTACTCGATGAAAAAGAGGAGCTGTTATTGCTACTATGTTCAAACACCTTAATCTCTAATGGCTTTGAAAAGTCATTTTGGACATCTAGAAAAGGAGGAACCATTCAATCATGAGTTTTTCACGTATTATTGTGAGGTAAGATTGATCTAGTGAATTTATGATTTGCAAATAACTGCTTTCTGCTTCTTTGTAAGTATTGAGCTTGTGTTTTGGTACATTATCTGTTCTCTATTCAGTCTGTGATGTAAGGTGAGGTGATATGGAATGACATTTGGGATTCAGTGTAGTACTGAGCCTCTCCAGTAGATGGCAGTCATAAACCAAATCCTAAGAAGAAATGGGAGAAACAAGGAAATGTTTTGCCCTTGTGCTACTTTACATTTTCACATTTTAATCTCATTTTGTCTTTTGGTAAAGTTTATGCCTCTGAAATTATACTAATACCTTTTCTGCCACATTTGGATTTTATCCCATCAAATTTGGACAAGTGATGAAACATTTACTCATAATAAGGATCTTGCTTTCTGGAAATGCTGCTGCAATGAGGGCAAATATATTTCTCAATTTGGTCTTCATGGGATTTACAAACTTTACATAGTACATTATCCCAATTACAAGCCGTTTGTTGGTCATGTGAAAAATCCTTTATTTATTGCTTAAAGGAGCCACTGTGATAAACTTGGAATTGCTTTTCCCGGTCTAGATACAAGCAACCCAGCCTAAGCATATAAATGGACCCAGAAGATGCTAAATGCCAAGTTGGCAGTCTTTCAATAAGCAAAAAATGATCCACAGGAGTAAGAGGCAGAAGCCTAAAATGCAACATGACAGTTGCAAATTTACACCAATATCAAAATGCCTTAATATTCCAGTGCAGACATGCTCTGGTTAGAGCTCAAGTAAAACACAGAGACAAATGCAGCTCAAAATGTTTATTTAGATTAAAAGACAGCCCCAGCAAGGAATGTATTTTTTCATGTCAATCTGATGCTTTAATAACACGTTTCATCATTTAAGGAAAAAAATCGTGCTCAAGGGGTTGAACGGCAGAAGAAGCACGTCAAGTTTAAGGACTGCTTTAACATTTTCATGTGGGCATTTTAGCTCTTCCCACCCATGGAGTGCTTGTCAAACAGGTATTCGGCCATCTTGTTGTTGTGTGCATCCATGCGGGTGAGGTTGGTGATGTAGTCACCCAGCTTCTTGATGGCCTCCACTTGCTCATTCAGATAGTGAGACTCCAGGAAGTCACACAGCTGAAAGGAGACAGTTTATTCAGTTTGGTTAAAAACCCAGACACTTGACGCGTCAGGCAAAATTAGCCGCTTCATGCCACTTACATGAGGATCTCCATGATCGGACGCCAGCTTGTGCAGATCCAGCAGAGCCTGGTTGACGTTCTTTTCCAGCTGCAGGGCACACTGCATGGCCTCCAGACCACTTCCCCACTCGTCACGTTCAGGTTTCTACAAAATAAACTCAATAAGACCAACCGAATACTCACCAAGAGCCAATTCACTACATTCAGGTAATCTGGCACAAACGTATGCAATAACGCTGACATGTACAGCCGTTTAACTCATGTGACCCAAGGGTTGTGCAGACCTTGACATCCTGGAAGAAGATGCGCCCTCCTCTTTTGTTCTGGAAAGACAAGAGCTTCTCGGCATGTTCCCTTTCCTCGTCACTGTTCTCCTTGAAGAAATGGGAGAAGCCTGGAAGGGCTACATCATCACGGTTGAAGTAAAATGCCTGGAGGGGGCACATTGGAAGAGATAACCCATTATTATTTGGCTTAAGCCACTGGACAAACGGTAGTTATGGGGGCTTTCGGTGGTCAGGGATAGCAGTCAGTTTAGAGTAGATAAGTGGTTAGCTGGTGAGGAAAAATGCAACTAGGCATGACTCAGCAAATTGCCTACTGGAGTAAGACACTTTATCTAGCGTCAGGCCAGACTGGTACATATGAAACGCATTACATTTAGGATAGAACAAAAATAAATAAATACATTTCATAACTTTTTTTAAATCAATCCAACAGAAGAAAAAGAAAAAAACTAAACAAGTTTGACGCAAAGTGCTTTGTCGACGCACAACAAATATACGTTAAACGTTTTCTTACCATGGAAGTGTAGGTGTAGGAGGCAAAAAGCTCCATGTTAACCATCCGGTTGATGGCGGCCTCGCAGTCACGGTGGTAGTTCTGACGCACTTGGGACTCCATTTTGGCTGTTTCTCGAATTTGTTTTTTTTTTTTTATCAAAAACGGTACAAAAATAGAGCTATACGTCAACTTTTTCCAGTAGTGTTCAAGTAAAAAAAAGGTTTTAAAATAACAGAATGCAGAGCCAACGAAACGAACGGTCGGATGAAAGGAGGAGGTTCCGTTCAAACACTGTTGAAGCAAGAACTCCCTGAAAATCTCAAATCCGGGTCTGGAACAATCATGTGGTGCTCCCTGTATTTATATGCGAGGAAGACCTCGTGACCAACATGACGTCACTCTGTAAATTTCCACCAATCACTGAGTTGCGAAAGAAAGCAGCACAAACAATGTGACCAAGATGGGGTTTTTCTCTGAATTGAGCATAGTGATTCGTGGAAAGCAGAGTTGTCATTTTATTTAATCTTACTTTCCATGACGATGCAATTTTTGTATTTCAAGAGACGAAAGCCCCAGCTATTCTTTTATGAAGACATTATATAAATATTTCTCAAACGTTTTCAATGTAATTTTGGCTGGTGTTACCACATTCACTAAACCCCAAACACAAACAAAATCATGATACATTTAAGGAAGAGTAGAAATTCAGAACTGGTGCAACAAAATGACCCAACAGATGTGTGACATGCCTTCCTAACTGTTGTGCCCGGGCCCAAAACTACCATAAATGTAACTTGTTTTGCGCTGAAGCTCGCCGTGTGACTTCTAAAACCTGATAATATGCTGTTTACAACCATCATGTTTATTGCATTGGATTCCACAGCAATGCTGCAAGACACAACCTTGTATAAAAACTCAGAGACGTTTAAACATTACTGAACTTGGGACTCATGAACTGAACTTAATTTTTATTTATTTTTCCTTTTAAGAGTGTCATTCTAGGGAAAGTACCAGGCTAGCAGTAGAGCTAGTTTTACAAGATTTTAGCTAGATTGTGCACTGTAAAGTGCAAGTCATGTGTTTTATAACTTCAATAAGTTATCATGCTCCATTTATCATCTTAATCTTTAGGCAACAATTAAAGACACTGTAGCATTTGCTCTTATTTAGTCCTAAACAACCACAAGTTTCACTTCGTGTCTGACAAAAAGTCCGTTTTTGTTCTCAGCATGTCTGAAATAAAATGGTTTTGCAATACGCTGATAAAAGTACATCGCTCTATTGAAGGGGTTGTCTGTATTCCATTTCATATGATATTGGATTTCACCAATACTCAATAATCAAACTCCAAGTTAAGTTGTAAAGATTTGTTTTGTCGAGCAAAAGGGGATCATGATTCAAGTGTTTATCTTTTACTCCCTTTTAAAAACTGTATTAGAAAGCTTCAAGTTTTCCTTACAGAAAACACTTATAATCAAGTGGGCTTTAATCAGTTTGCATTTCCTGCATTCTCACTGTAACATTCAGCAAGTGACTCAGCAGTTTGCCCTGTCCTTCTGCCTGTATTACTTTTCATGTAACTTGATAGTGCTGTGTCATGGCTGTGACTCAGCACTTCTGTACATCACGCTTCCTGTTTCTTCGTTCTGCTTTCATGCGAGTGACTGTTAGAATCAAGGAAAACTCGTGACAATGGAAACGTTGACCTCAGCGATTCGCCAGCTGGAACCAGTTAGGAACAATGAAAAAAAAAAAAAGGAAACAAAACTGGACATGGTTGGTGACTGTAATAACACAGGAAAAACTGTAATTAGCTACCTCTTACTCCACCCAGGTGGCTGTAAAAAAAATCTCTTTCGCAACTCACTGTAAAGCGAGCTGCTGAGTCAGATCATGATTGTCCACTATTCAAGTCTAAACTAATGCTTCTGTCTTAGCTTTGTCACCTTTCGATGGACAATAATAACGGACTTTGTTATGAAAGCTATGAGAAAAGTTAATTCCTAATGTGCTAATGGTGGTAAAGCAAATGTCATGCAACAATTACTAAGGCTGATTATGTAAACTTAAGATTAGTGTATTAGCACTTGACATTTTGCGACCAAATACCACTGCCGGCAAACTAATCATTTCACCCAAAACCAAAAAAGTTGTAGATTGTTACAGCATACAAAATATGCATGAGCATGCAAATACTAATGGAAGGCAAAAAAAAAAAAAGTTTTAACAATGACTTCCAGACTGAGAAACTCAGGGAGTTGCTTTATCTGGAAACAGATCTGAAAATAAATTTTATTTCACACATGGACATTGACTTTCAGTTTTCACGAGGAATGTCTGAACAGAATTCGTTAGGTCACGATGGATCATCCAACAGTAATAAAGATAAAGTACATCAAATGTTTATAGTTAAAAAAGAAAAAAGAAAAGAAAAGAAGCAATGACAGGTTATGCAATATCTCAAGTTACAGTATCACAAGCTTTTTCAGACAGGCTGTTAATGTGGGTCCCCTGGGCCCCTAGCTTTTATTTACTAAACAAAGTCTACTGGATGACTGTATTCCAGAAGGTCACCATCTAGAAAAATATTTATCGTAACACACTCACTCGCGTGGACAGTCAAAACGGGGTACGAGGTCGGCATTGGAGATCCTCCAATGACAATATTTAGACCACATACATTCGCAAAACTTAACGTAGCATGTAAGGCAGTAAGGTTTGAGGTTACGGTGTAAGCTAAGAAAAAGATCCAAGTAAACCTGGGTTACGTAAAGTTAAAGCTGTAATTGTGTCAACTATTTTCAAGACTTTATATTATTCCGTGAAAATGTCAAAAGCAACCATGAAACAATACAACTGGTGAGTATCGTAACTGTACTTAGTAAATGAATAAAAATGCAAAATAATTGAGGTACAGGTTCTGGGAAAAGTAATAATTTCCCCTGAAGCATTCCAAGAATTCTGCGTCCAGAGACTAGAAAGCAACTCTGATGGTTTTGTGATTGTATTGCACTTGCAACATTAAAATAAAAACTTTTACTATTTAATTACAGAGAAGGATCATGTGAGGGGTATTCATCTTCATATCATGTTTGTCATTTTTAAATCAGGTACACAATTTATAGCAATTACCAATAACCGTACATATGATCAATGACACTTCGTCTTAGTCGTACCAAGAAATTGTCTGTCTATTTTAAGACACCCTGTGACTAGCAGGAACACTGATTGACTTATTATTTTTGGATTGATTTTTTTTCGCCTGCCTCTGTCTCTTCATGCAGTAGGTATCCATACACTCTTCCACTGGACAGCATTGCTCCACACTTCCTCTAGGAGAGAGGGATGAGTCTGAGACCAGTCTATCCCTCCGTCTTTCCCATCCTCATCCTTTTGACGGAAGAGTCGCAAGGTTTTCAGGGGGCTAGTGCAGGTGTACTGTAGGTATTGGCATCCCTGTGGAAGGAAATCAGAGGACAGGAATATAGTATATAAATGGTAGAGCTTGGTTGTAAGTGTTCTTTCAAAAATACATCTTTGATTCCATTTTTAACTCATTGACTGCCAGCCATTTTCAGAACAGAGAGTCGCTCACTGCCAGAGTTTTTTGAGAATTTTGACTGATTTTTCAAGAGCCACAGAATAGTTTGTGCTTTGACTATGTAAACACCGAACACACCAAAAGAAAGAGCAGACTCTCTTCTTTCATCAGGAAAAATGATTTCGTTTCTACCTTATTCCGTTCTTCTTCGACGTGCGTCTCACCGGCGCCATTTCTCTCATAGCGAACCATTGCGTTTGTTTTTATTTGCTTACAATCTATGCTAATCTCCCATCAAAAGTGGCACTGCCCCCTAGAGGGTAAATTTGTTACTACATACTCTGTCTAGAAGCCGATATTTACGGAAAAACTTTCGCCGATCGTCCCCCAAGTCACTCGCATTGAAAAACATAAAAGACGTCTATAGACGTCTTTGGCAGCGAATGAGTTAAGAGCTCATTATGATCACCTCAGCACTGCCCCAGTACCAGATGGCTTTGATGACACTGTGAGTGGCAAGAGCCACTGTCAGCAGGTCTCTGCTTCCGGTAATGACGTTAACCAGACCAGCAGGCAGATCTGAAGACTGGATCACCTGAGAAGAATGAGGAAGAGCTGAACATGCCATAAAGATCCAATCTGCTGGCAACAAAGTGTGTGCGATTGTTTTCGACTGATGTAAATATTATCGTATGTAAATACTAGTAAATATGCTTGAAATGGTACCCAAAAAATAAACAAATTGAAAAGGAGACATCTAAGATAGAGAAAATTAGCAAATCAAAGAGAAGGAAGGAGGAAGTTTTAAATATTTTTTTCTATGATTATTTTGGGGAATATGGAATAACTGGTAAATGAAAAAAAAACCTTAATACAGTATTAAGCGATTAACTGAGAAACAGATTAAGTAACAACTTCCTTAACCAATGCCCGTCTAACCCACTTTCAGATTTAACAGACAGGGATCAGGTGCTTCTAAAAGTCAAAGACGTATCTTTAACATCTTTAACTAAGATGTTATATCAGCAAATCTCCCTGGAGGACGTCCTAATGTGCAACACCCTTCATTTGTTCCACAAAACTTCAAGGATGCTTTCTTTGTAGAATGGGTCTTTCTGAGTAACGTCTGTCTTATGGTGGGAACGAACTCATTCCTGTTAAAAAAAAGCCAATAATAAAGCCAATAAATAAACATTGTAAAATCTGCAGGACTCCAACTCTCTCTTCCACTTAGAATAACTTTTGATACATTGACGTTGTTCGCTGGCATCAAAGAACTTTATGGCGAGAACAAATATGGACTGAAACTTTGTTACTTTTAAATGCACTGATATTGACCTGTTTTCAGTGAGTTAAAGCCTTTCGCAAAGAATTATGAGTGTTTTGAGAACACTGAGGATGGATAGATGCAGCTTTGAAATATCCCTGACACAAGAACACTTTGTGTGATATTTGATGAGAATCCTAGAAATGGAAGCTGTTCAGAGTCCCTCCTTGACTTTAAGAAACATGTTGTGTATCATGGGCATTCTCTCTAAAGACCCACTTACTTCTTATTCTGTTTTCCTTCTTTTTCACCAGGAGATTAACTTATGCAAGAAAATGTATGTACATATCAGAATATTGGTGAACAGGAAATGCTTTCTACATGGGTGGAAGTTTTAGTTGAATCTTTTGGTTTGAACAAAGACAAATGAGAAATTCTTATTTTCATGGAATTAAAGTTAGAGACTTAAAATGTGGGGCGGCACGGTGGTGTGGTGGTTAGCACTGTCGCCTCCCAGCAAGAGGGTTCTGGGTTCGAATCCCGGGGGAACCAGGACCTTTCTGGGTGGAGTCTGCATGTTCTCCCTGTGTCTGTGGGTTCTCTCCGGGTTCTCCGGCTTCCTCCCACAGTCCAAAAACCTGCATGTTAGGTTGATTGGAGATTGGGGAAATTGCCCTTAGGAGTGAATGTGAGTGTGAGTGGTTGTGGGTCCTTGTGTGTCTCTGTGTGTCCCTGCGATGGACTGGGGACTGTCCAGGGTGTACCCTGCCTCTCGCCCGTTGACCACTGGGATAGGCTCCAGTTCCCCCCGCGACCCCATCAGGGAATAAGCGGTATTGATAATGGGTGGATGGATGGATGGACTTAAAATGTAACATTGTCACACTTACTTGAATGAAAGTCAAGGCAGGCAGCGGATACTTTTGACTAGGTACCACTATGACTGCATTGCCTGTGGCGACGGCTGCTCCGAGAAGGGTTACCATGGAGAGGAGGGGATACTTGTCAGGTAAAACGACACCAACAACTCCCAAAGCTTCAGGTATAGACAGAGCAGAGCCAGACTGTGGCATGGGCTGAGGGGGAGGAGGAGACCAAGGGAATTAGCAGAGTGAACTCATGTGCCTGATCGTTGCCCAATACTGCAGGATATTCTAATGTCTTAATAAAGCCTCACCAGAGATCCACCTTGCACTTTGTCACAGTAGGCCCCCCAAATATTGAGCCTGGCAATGCTCAGCTCCACCTCCTTGTCGGCCTCGTCTGGCGAGGTGCCCGTTTGGGTGATGACCGAAGCGGCTATGGCTTGCCTCTTTGCCTCCAGACCCTTTGCCAGAGAGTAGAGTGACTGAGCACGTGCAGACTGACTTTTCTTCGCCCAGCTATAAGAGACAAGGGGGAAGGCTCAGAGAAATTAAATAACACACAAACAGTGTGAAAACTAAAAGTGTGAAATGCTGAAACTTTAAGCTATGGCCATAGGTTTATACAAAGGAGTTGTCTTTCATTTCAGTACATTCAACTTTGGTGACACTGGCCTATACACTTGGCCTATTCTCGGCAAAACTGCCCTCATTAGCTCAAGAGTCGCATTGGACTTTGGCTGGCGACAAACAATAGAAGAACACCGGATTGCGAAATACTTCAGCGCCTGTGTGTGGTCAAAGAGCCTGTATAAAATCACTTTTGTGGAAGTTTATACCTTAACAAAGTTGTTATTTCCTTGTTGTTTCTGACACAAGGACATGGAAATTTAGCCACAACCAAAAGAAAAAACAAAACAAAGCATTTGTTTGTAATTGGGTTTGTTTGTGATTTATCCACTGATATGTTGGTGCCATTTTAACCGTGATACCAAACTATACTTTTCTCTACAGTATGGCACCTGAAAAGTTTTAAACTAGATGTTTGTGTTTGTTTTATATGTAGATATGAAGAAATGTTCTTTGTACCGTTTGAATCAAGTATACAGATATTTAATATTGCTGATTATCCAAAAATCTGAACAAAGCTTGTCAGAGCTGTTTTCCTCCACAGAGACCTTTAGAGATAATAAATCTGAATGAATTTGAAAAGAATTATACAAATATTGAATTGTAGATCTAAAAGATAACCCTTTACCACGTGAATCGTTTTTCTTTTTCAAATGCTATCATTATTTAGTTTTGTTGAAGAAAGTTTTCTTGTTAGAACATATGGAAATCATCCAAAGAGGCCTCAGCTTTGGGAGTACATGATTTAGTTAGACTTTGGTCCCTCTGTGTCTTTTTTGTGTGACTGTTTTTCTCATTTTCATGTGGCAAAGCTCTCACCCTGGCTGAACTTTGATAGCAGCCTCCACAGCATTACGCACGTCTTTCCGGCCTCCATCTGGACAGAAGGCTAACACAGTGCCGCCCCCTGGTGACTGCAGGGGCAAGTTGGTGCCGGACACAGATTTACAAGCTTTACCAGCAACAAACTGCAGGTAAGTTGGCGGAGTACTGAAAGAAAACAAGAAAGGCATAAGGCAGGATTACATTTTTTTATGTGTTTTTGAGCAAGCAATTTTATTAGCATGGTAAAAAGTGTTAAAAACCAACTTGGATGGGTCTGAAGCATCAGGAATGACTGGTGCCGGGACTTCAGTTCCAAAGTTTGAGTAGTTCATCGAAATCGGAAGAGAACGAGGAAGAGGAGGGCAAGAAACGGACGGGCGGAGAAACTGGTACAGGCCCTGATACGGAGCAGAGATAAATAGTGGATTTACAATATCGATGCAGTTTTATCCATGGATCTCCTACAAATTCATCACCACCACATATATAAATATTTATCACTGTTTTATGATGAAAGATTTTTTGTTGTCACCCTTAACTCATTGACTGGCAGCCATTTTCAGAACAGAGAGTCGCTCACTGCCAGAGTTTTTTGAGAATTTTGACAGATTTTTCAAGAGCCACAGAATAGTTTGTGCTTTGACTATGTAAACACCGAACACACCAAAAGAAAGAGTAGACTCTCTTCTATCATCAGGAAAAAAAAATTTGTTTCTACCTTATTCCGTTCTTCTTCGACGTGCGTCTCACCGGCGCCATTTCTCTCATAGCGAACCATTACGTTTGTTTTTATTTGCTTACAATCTATGCTAATCTCCCATCAAAAGTGGCACAGCTACCTAGAGGGTCAATTTGTTACTACATACTCTGTCTAGAAGCCCATATTTACGGAAAAACTTTCGCCGATCGTCCCCCAAGTCACTCGCAATTGAAAAACATAAAAGACGTCTATAGACGTCTTTGGCAGCGAATGAGTTAAACAAAATTAAATTCATTTAATTTACAATGTTGCATACAAACAACTGTTAACTTGTTTCTATCGTGTACCCAGAAAGAGCATTATAAGCAGCTGCTTTGTAGATATACTTCTTAAGACAGCTGTTTTTAAAAATGCCAACAAGCATTTTTGAGCTAAAGACAGAGCCTATTTTTTTTTGTTTAATGACCCAACAGGTGTCCCCTGCAGCTGACACCCACCTCCCGTCCTCCATCTGTGCAAGTGCCGCTGTCTTTGTGACCAGAGACGGGAAGGCAGGGATCATACACAGAGTTTGAATTCACCCACACGAAGCCAACTGACAGGCTGCAGAGAAAGACAAAGACGCCATCGGGGAGGAGAAATAAGCAACTCAGCTCACAAAACGATACAATATTTAGTTAAACCCGTAAAGACAGGAAACGGAGAAGGAACACAGTGGACAGTAATGCTAATAGAAAACAGGAAGGAAGACTTCACTATAGAACCGGAGGTCTATCAAAAGTGAATTAAACAGTGATGAAATGCATGTGTACCTCTTAGCTGTCTCCAGAGCCAAGGTGAGGTCTTCGGTCCAGATGGACGCTGCATAGCCATGTGGACTGTGGTTTCCTGTTATTGAAAGTATAAACATCGACAACGCAATTAAACTAAACCAACACATCCACTATGTTGTTAACCCCTCCCCCCCCACACACACACCACTCTCTCACTCTCTCCCCGATTGTATTAACACAGCAAAAGAACAGGTTTGTCCTAACTTTGTGTAAACCCGTCATAATTCCTTCAGAACTAATGCATCCGAGTCCTTGAATAACATTAGAAGCGTAAGCAGAGTTATTAATTTAAAGACTGAAGAAAAACTCCCACCTCTATTCAATGAGCCTCCCCAGAGTTCTAAAAGCTGTACAAAACATTGTACTAAGAAACCAGAAAATCTGTTTTTCGATTTGTGTAAAGTACGTGATACCTGTAACATGTACCATGCCAGCTAAAAAAACAATACTCTTTTTTTTTTAAAGTAAAATTTAAAAGGACTGTTCCTTTCCATCATAGTTTAAAGGTTCTCTCACCCATGGCCACTGCTTCTGAGTTGGTTCTGAAAGTCATGAGAGGCAGCAGCGGTCCAGGGCCTGGGTTGACCACACAGGGTGAGGAGGGGGCTGACCCACAGAGCACAGTTGGGGGATATTGCCCACCAGAAGGGGGCGCAGCACAGGATTGAACCAACTGAGGGGAGAAAGATAGACGAATAATGCTCTTGATTCAACCTGGAAACAAATCAAACACCTGTTGCACACATATCTTTTCAGGCGACCATTTTAAAACCCCAAAAGATGGATTTGAAAGATGGCCTTTTAAGTAACTAACCATTGCCCCCTGCTGTTGAGCCTGCTGTACTGCAGCGTCCACCAGGAGTCTCTCTGCCTCGCTGTGCAGGGTGACGCATTTCATCCCAGCCAGACGGAGCCTGAGACGGGCAACCACACTGTCTGACACACTCTCCTGCACACACAGCACCCATTGGATCTAAAAAGGTAGAGAAGCAGAGCAGATGGTTTAACAACATGGTGGACGCGTTGGTAACATCCGGTGCACTTTTCGCATCACCTCTTTCTTTTTCTTAAAAGCAGTCTCTATAACTTCCTCCACAGCGCTGTCAATGTCGGCCGACTCGAATATTATAAAGGGACACGTGGCCCCTATAGATGGAGAGAGAGACACGGGAACCCCCATCCCTGCTGAGGCTTTACACAGCATCACCCCATCCTGGGTGAGAAAATTAAAAAAAAAAAAACAGAAAAGAAAAGAAAAAATCACGGCTGAATCATCACCCTCTGCTAAGTTGACTTCTCAGCTCCCTGGTTGGAGCGGTAGCACACACCTGTTTGTCACCGCTGTAAGTCATATAGCCGATGTTGGGGTTCTGGGCCACTTTGGCTCCCAGCATTACATCACTTCCTGTCAAAACATTCAGTGCTCCAGCAGGAAGTCCAGCCCCCATAAAAAGCTGCGCTAAGAGGAGAGCCGGGGGGCCTGAGCTCTGACCAGGGATCACGATCACAGAGTTGCCTGACAAAAGAAAAGGGAAAAAATTGACAAATGTTGAGCCATATCAAGTAAAAGTGTTGGTAAATTTACTACTACTAACTTTTTGTGAAATTGTGAAATGTAACAATTAATGCTTTAATGTGGTTCTTCAGTAAGCAACTTGATATTTCATCCGGAAAAAAAAAATTGAAATTGCTGATGCATCTTTACCTGCTTTATTGCACCACACATATATTTGGTTATGGCAGAACTCTACTTCGTTACATGCACAGATAAGTGTGAAATGCCGATCGTCATCACACTTCTTTAGCTCCTTTTATGCATGAAAGTCAAACTATAGATGAACATTTTTCAAATGCAGTAACACTGAGCTGTCATAAAGAGATTCTATTGCCTCTAATTCTCTCTGTTGAAGTATTCATTTAAAAAATAATCTCTTTGGAAATGTAGAAATATATGGGAATGACTGCAGTTTATTGGAACGCTTGTATTTTAGGTTTAATGACAGGATGTGTGCCACTGCTTGTGGTATTTTATCTATTGTTACCTGTTTCTTTTTTTCTGCGTATTGGAAGGGAACTATGGAGAACTTAGGCAGTTAAAACCCTTGCTGGAGTCTACACACAAAGAAATTATTCCCCAAACCATGTTAAGTGTTTGAGCACCAGTTTCCGCTTTATGTTTGTAAATATGAAGTCCAATTAAGGTCTTTTTTCTTCATGTCATGCAGGGGTTAACCATCAGGGCTCATAAAAGAGACTCTGCTTATTACTAAGTAAGTAAGTAAACTTGAGATATAGCGTATTTTACAGTGCTTTAAGATCAAATGCCCAAAAATTGTTTTAAGAAAATACCATCAACAAAACAAATGATTGAATGTCAAATATAAAATCATAAAAGACCAATTTAAAAAGAGGTGAAAGCCAAAACATATTAAATATTTGTAGTTGTATTCACATCTTAAAAATGCCTGATTTCGACTAAACCAAAGTAAAGCTCTTGAATTGGTCCATGAAGGGTGACTGAAAGAATAAAGGTTTACTCAGGTACGCATGGGGAGAATACCTAGGTGGTTTCTTGTACGGTATATAGAAACTATTTTATTTCTAAAATAATATCTAAAATAATAAAGAAATGTAGCAACTAACTCCTCGACTACCTCCTGTGCAGTGGTAACAGGATAAACAAGGACCACAAAAGAACCTCTATGGTACTGTGTAAGGTATTCTCTTAGTGTTATGCAATGCTTACCCATGGCCAGTGCTGGTAGGACTTTGAGCATAAGGGAATAGAGGGAGCAGTTATCAGAGGTGACTACAGCCACCACACCTGGAGGAAAAGAGAAAGAAAATATGAGGGAATAATACCCTAAAATACATCACTGACTGAATGGAAGTGAACACACACTTACCAATGGGAGTCCAGTCGGAGATGAAAGTGTCTCTGAGCTGGGCCCAGCTGCTGTAGTACTGCAGCAGTCTGACCAGTGAGGAGGCCGAGCAGGAGTTCTCACACAGCCCACACAGCTCCGTAAGGCACTGGCCGTGCAGCCCGAGGGCACTCACCAGCCTGTCGGCGGAGGAAAGGAAGCAAAAACAGGGATGGATGAAGCTCCTGATTCACCAGAGTCGGTCCAGTGCTGGCTCAGTGTCAAAGCAGGTTGTACGTTAGTTCTAGTTTAAATGTTGCACATTTGACTCTCCCTCTCTTTGTATTCTGAATTTTTGTGTATGAACACAGAAAATGGAGACAGTTTATTGACGCAAAGCAACAGGAAACAGTTGACTGGGACACTAAGCTTATATTCATTCTGCCATGCTTAGAACATTTGTGTTGAAGCTTAGTTTTGTTATGTTTTTTTCCACTGTAGTCACCAAAATGAAGCAAACTAAACACAATATAGGTAATAGATTTTTAAAAATGACACCCATGACATTTTGGTAGCTCTGGTACCTTCATCTACTGATGTAAGCCTCTATTTTCTATGAAACATAATTATGCAATAAATTAAAAGATAGTTAGAATATAGTTTCTGTCTCTCAATCATGTTTGGAATGGCTTTGATGTATTAAAAAAAAAGGAAGAAAAAAGAAACACGGTCAGGCCTCATATAGTTAGCCAATGTGGGTCTGTCGGACCTGAGAAACACTTTGGCTCTCTGGAAGCAGGTCAGGCTGCTCCAGGACTTGTAGCCGTTCAAAGCAGAGGTGGCACATTGGGAGATATCCTCATCCTCAGCGCATGTTGTGTTACACACGACACCACCTGTTAGACAGAAAAACCAACAAACACTGGGTTATCTTAATCACCTTTTACTGATATCACCATTTCATTTGCCAACTACAAATGTTTGCTGCTTTTTCATGATTAGCAAACTGAAACAACTAAATGGTCCTTGTTCATTATGTATGTGATGATTTTCTTTTACTTTTTATTTGCTTTCTCACAGTTTATTTTCTTATTATATTCTACAGAGTCACAAGCTGTTCCCACAAACTTCTTTTGGGATACCTTTGTTTTGGCAAATTCCCGCATGGACTTTGACTCGGCTCCTCCATCAGTTCCAGTACTCCAGGTGTTTCAGGTTGTGTTGGGTGTATGTAATGGCTTCTTAGCAATTGTTCTTTTCTTTAACCCTTCATCCATAACTCGTCTCCTTATGCTCATTCCGGAGACTTCCTCAAACTCTTATCTAGAAACATTCATCTCTGCCTGAAGATCAGCAATGGCCTTCTTTCTGTCTGCTTTTTCGGATTTTGAGGTGTGCCCCATTTGCAGTTAATTTGTCCTGCCTCTTGCCTGGCTTATTTTGAAAATACAGCTCTCTGCAATAGACTCTGAAGCATTTGTTAAGCACTTTCCACGTCAAGAGATTTGGATGAGATTACAATGTAAACTCTGGCTTCTCTCACCTTTGGAATCAGCAAGGGAGCGGCTCTGTCTGCCTGCTGGGTGAACAAACTTCCCATTGATGAAAAGACCCAAAGAGCGGGAATGATGATCCAGCCAGGCCTGGAAGGAGAGAGAGGGAACAGTTAAAAGACCCATCCCTGCAACCAAATGCCCAGAGGGTTACCTCACTCCAGCAAAATTCTGCTTCAGCGACTGTAGGACAATACACAATTATGCTTATAATGATGGTATGATACAAGTAGTGCAAAATGCCTAACAGTCAACATAAAGTGGGAAAGATTTTGAATAAATAGGCCAATACACTAAAATAAAAAAAAAGAATATTCACCAGACACTTACTTTGTTCAGCAAAAAAACATTTAATGATTTTTCAGCCTTCTATAATGTGAGAATTTGATGCTTTAAAAAAAAAAAGCAAACCTAAGATGAACAATGCTTATCATTTAATTATCTTAGTAAAAAGAAACCTAATTAAGATGCAAAGACAGTGTGTAACAAGCTAAAAACACTATGTCTGTGTGATGTTAGAGTCTCAGCTTTGTGGAATAAATTTGGCCCACTGTTCTTTGAAGTGTTGCTTCACCCTCGTAAGCAATTCTCTGACAGGATTATTAGAACACCTTGATTCTTTTCTTTTTCAGACACCTTGCTGTAGGTTTCGCGTGTTTGGAATTAATGTCTTGTTGATCAGCATGTTCCAACCAAGCTTTCGTTGTGGGACAGTGTGACTCAAATTTGACTCTGAGAAAAAGACTATATACAGAAGAGTTCATAGTGGACTCAATGACTCCAGTGTCCAAAGCCTGTGGCTGCTGAGCAAAACGTGCTTTTACAGAGCCGCTCTCACTTGATTATGATTATTCAGTCAGGACATATATAGTTAGAAGCATCTCGCTGCTAATTCTTGTGGAGGTAGCAGGTTTCTGCCTTATATTTGTATATTAAAAGTGACAATGTTAATGTTAAAGCTCTGAGATGTAACACTCTGGAATTGAAAGGCTGTTGTTAAAGTTGTTTGGTTATCTTATTTAATTAAACAATTTTTTATCCAACACTGTTTCTTCCCCGCATTTCTCATACCTAGTAGCTTCAGGCTAAGATTGCTGGAAATAAAGAATAAAGAAATCTTTCAAGCACCTTCTGCTTCAGGCCAAAACTGTTGGAAATGAAAAATAAAAAGATCTTTCAAGCTACTTTTTGATTTGATTAGCGTCATTTGTCTGAATAAAGTTATTAAAGAAAAACAGGAGCATTTCTTAAAAAGTTCTAATTTTGAAGATATATATAATGAAAGATATGATAGAATTTTTTTATGCAATTCCCAATTTTAACCATGGTATCAATCTAAATTAGATAGAAATCATACATAGAATAGATTATATAACAAATCCAAGCTTAGACTGTATTGGTCAGCATGACGCCACCTCTTGCTTGACGGTGACTGGGATGGCTATGGGGAATTTGGTAACTATTTACAGACAGAAGACAAAGTTCAAACTCTCTATGAGCCACTTTAACTGAACCTTATACAACTTACTTTATAGCTATCAACAAATTGCTGCAATTACACATTAAGTAAATCCATGTATTAGGTCAACATTGCAGTAGTATTCAAATTCTGTTATTTTGAGTGTCCATCTGAAATCTGTGACTAATAAAATTAACTTTGCCAATGGATAAAAATAAGGTCAAATGGAATTAACCCTTCAGCTCCCACTAGGTTAAGAGGACTAGTTTTTAACTAGTTTCAAACCAATCATGACCAGTTTTTGTAATATGACATATTTGGGATATCTGCCAGACTGGGAGATTGGTTTAATGTGACTATTTGGAAAGAGACACGATAATTATTAATAAAACCTTGAGGAACGTCCCCTCCATTGACAACAATCGTTTTCAAAAGAGCATCAGCTAATTGCTTATCATTTCTCATCAGGCATAAGTTCGAATCCAGATTTCAGGACAAAACTATCCCCTATATATCGAGGCATGGCTTCGTATAGCGTCCCGTAAGCATAAACTGTGTCTTTAAGCATTCTTCTAAAGAAAGTGTCTTTTTTCAGGAAAGTCACATGTTTCGCTTGTGAGTCAGCCAGCTAACGGTTAATGAACTTCGCGAGTCAAACAGTAGCAGGCTAACTAAAAGTAGACATAGAAATAGGTATAATAGGTGTAAGTAGGTATAATGTACAGCCAAGTGATTAAGGGACGCTGAAGCTTTACCTGTGCGTCGACAGTGCTAGAAGTTGATGCTGGTCCGTTCTCCATGCTCAGGAAAATATCGTACACTGTCTTGGTGGTGCTACCAGCCATAATAGTGAGGACTATCTGGAAAGAAGAGGCTAATCTCTCTTTATCTTTGTCTCCTTGTTGGTATGAGGTTCAGAGGCAAGCGTGTAAAATGTGCAGCACGCAAAGTGAAAACTCTAAAAATTCAAAGATAATAAGTTGTCAGGAAGACTTCCGAGCTGTCACTCCACGTCAAATATAACGCGTAACCTCCAGTCTTGCTAGAGGAACTTCGCATCATGCTCGAGGTTTCACCTCTCGTTCTTTCCGACACAGTGTCCGTTTTCAAAGTGTTCCGGTATTTGACGCAATCGAGTTTATTTTCTGCAGGTTCTATGACTTACATAATGAATTCTTGATACAATCACGTTTTAAATGTCTTATTCATATGACATTTTAAAAATGGTATTAATTATTAATCATGTATTTTTCAAACACAATTATCCACAACACCTCACACTTGAACACGGAGGTATTTTGTCGACGGACCAACAACATAGAGCGCTCGAGCTTGCGCCGTACGCACAAGGAAACGCGGAGAAATTTATGCGTTCCCTTTCAGTTGAGTTGGCGTACGGCAATCTCTTTTGCTGTGGTTACATTTTCTATATAAGCTTGAAAACTTAATTCCTAAAGTTAGAGGTATCGGATTCCCAGAGAGGACACATCGCTTCTTTGAAAATGCCCCGTAGGAAGGTGAGGCAAACGGTTGCTGGAGACTGCTCATCGGAAACATTGCATCACGTCATACCTAATGTTAGCAAAAGTAGATGTAAAAATGAAAATCTGGCGGAAAATGCACCTTTTGCAGTTGAGATGTGTGCATCTGCAAGGTTCTAAATATAAACGGCAGATATCTGTAAATATCCGAAAACGGCTGACCTGTCGATTTGTGTTGTTGCTATAAAGCTAAGCTAGCTCATGTTTATTGCTGAGTTGCAGGGACATGTTGTTTCTTAAATATATCTTTTTGGCTTTGGGAAGAATTAGTCAGGCCCGTTACATTGTGGACAGATTATACAGAGGGTTCAAAGCCTAGCAATAGTTTAACGTTTGTACTGCTGCTTTCGCTAACTGAAAAAGAAAAAACAGATTGTTCTTTTGGTGCGAGGATGGAACGAGCGTTTGCACCAAAACAACACTGTGATTGGACAGGTTCGGTACGGTCATTATGCTCATTGGTTTGTCTGTTTCAAATCCCGCCTCACCTAATTGTAATTGGTGGTATGTAAATGAAGTGCACAGCCTCTTGTTGTGAAGTTGTCAAACGCTTGCTCATGCTGTTAGTGATTCATTAGGATTTTTCTGCTGATCTTTATTTCCTACTTATAACTTTTTCCAGCCTGCAGTTTTTTTTCGGAAACATGAAATATTACTACTTTAACATGTTGTCAGGTGTTGTACACGCGGAATACAATTTTATTTAAACATTATTTGTTGTTTATAATGTTGTTTTTCAATATAATCTCTATTTCTCATTATCTCAACAAATAAAAATTTTTGTTTATTTTTTCTCTTCGCTCCTGTTATTACTTTTACATTAAACATTTTTGTTATTTGACAACTAATACATATTGCAGTAAATAGTAGTGTAAACAAAGAAAACATACAGAGTAAAATTATTAAACATAACTATATTTTGAGCGTTTTTTATTTTTGCAAAGCAAATTACAGCTTGTTTCCACTCTCCCTCACCCCGCTTGGATTTTGGTGTCTGATGAGCTCCTGAAAGCATCACTGTACTATTATTATTAGCGACGTAGACAGCCGTGTAGTCTGCATTTTTCGGAAAGGCCACTTCTACCGAACAAGTTTACAGGAAACGTTAATTGGTGTCTTTGCTTTCACGAATTACGCGACGCCGTCCAGTAATAAAATAGACAGCTCGAAAAAGAAAACTTTGTAAATTCGCGCTGAACTTGGGTTCGTTACTCTTGTGGTAAACTGAGCCGTTGTGTTAGCTGCTCGCGGTGTTTCCAATGTAGCTTAATTTGGGGATTTATTAACTCATTCGCTGCCAAAGACGTCTATAGACGTCTTTTATGTTTTTCAATTGCGAGTGGCTTCTAGACAGAGTATGTAGTAACAAATTGACCCTCTAGGTAGCTGTGCCACTTTTGATGGGAGATTAGCATAGATTGTAAGCAAATAAAAACAAACGCAATGGTTCGCTATGAGAGAAATGGCGCCGGTGAGACGCACGTCGAAGAAGAACGGAATAAGGTAGAAACAAAATCTTTTTTCCTGATGAAAGAAGAGAGTCTGCTCTTTCTTTTGGTGTGTTCGGTGTTTACATAGTCAAAGCACAAACTATTCTGTGGCTCTTGAAAAATCAGTCAAAATTCTCAAAAAACTCTGGCAGTGAGCGACTCTCTGTTCTGAAAATGGCTGGCAGTCAATGAGTTAACATATCCGTCTACGTAAGAAGGAGAGAAAACCCGGACTACATTGTATCTTTACTGCAATATCCCCTGGTAACGTTATAAATTCGAATAAATAAGTAATAGCAAAACACCAACGCTCATTTAGGTTTATAACACGTTAGCAAAAGTCAGTAACGTTTCTGACACCGTTTTGGTGACGGTTCAGACTAACTGAAGGGTCACTTGAAACGGGTTGCTGATAACGTGTTGCTCTCTCAGAGGACCGCAGGCAGCAGTTCGGACGGAACGGAGGACTCGGACTTTTCCGCCGATCTCGAGCACACCGAAGCTTCCGAGCGCGCGCACAGGCGGAGCAGCGCGCGGCTGACTCGAGCGTCCCTCCGCCTCAGCCAGAGCTCACAAGGTAAACGTTTACACACAAAACACCAGTGGCGGGAAGTAACGAAGTACAAGTACTTCGTTACTGTACTTAAGTACAATTTCCGAGTATCTGTACTTCACTTAAGTAGTTTTAATAATGGATACTTTCTACTTTAACTCCACTACATTTGACAGTAAGTATCTGTACTTTCTACTTCACTACATTTCTATACAGCGTTTAAATTCGTTACTCGTTACATCCAAGACGCATTTGGGTTTTTTGATTTGTTCGTTAGTTTGAAAGTATCCAATGGCGAGAGCAGAATCAGTCCGCTGAACCAATCCAAAGCGGGAAATAACCATTAGGCCCTCCCTCAAGAAGAGCAGCACAGTACCAGGACCTGCATAAAATATCTAAATCTAAACTGTCACAGTACCAGGACCTGCATAAAATATCTAAATCTAAACTGTCACAGGGGGTAAACACAATAAAAACATGCTTTATCTGCAGCATTGCTCATTAAAATGGTACATTACTGATTTATTCAAACTAAATATGATAGGTACACTTAATGACATTATATAAGCCGTTAGGTATTATGGTTGGCAAGTACTTTTACTTTTAATACTTAAGTAGTTTTAAAAGCTTGTACTTTCTTACTTTTACTTAAGTAAAATAATAATGTAGTACTTTTACTTGAGTAAATTTTTGTCTGTGTATTTGTACTTTTACTTAAGTACATTGTATGAGTACTTTCTCCACCACTGCAAAACACACACTCTTACTGAGTGATGAGGTTATGGATTTAAAATGATCATTTTGATTAGAAACAAAGGCCTCTTTAGTTTTTTTCTTGCGTTTTTAATTTAATTGTTTACATAATGAAATGCAACCCAATCGAGTAAAATCTTTTTGTATAATCTATTTGCAATATATATTAAGTTAGCTTTAGAAAGTAAAATGAAGACATTATGCATATTTGTTTAGAATATGATTTAAAGGAACATATGTCTAGATAAACATCTTCTCTATCACAAGAGCATACCTCAAAATGTGAGAAAGTCATTTTCTTCCCACTCTTTAAAAATGTTTTTTTCCAGTATATCTAACAATTCTTTTTACCCTACAGATAACGAATCACAGACAATTCTCTGTCTTTTATTCAAGCATATGAATTTTGATCACACTAACATTAAACACTGTCTCCAGTCGGTATGCTTCATCTTAATGAGAAAATAACTTTTTTTTGTCATTCAGACACCAAAAAAGAGACTTCATGTGCTCTTCATTTCGCCTGTTTTGAAGCAGCCATTGTATCTGGGCAGCCAAGAAACAGCAATGAATACAGACAGGCTGACCTCCCCCACTGTTCTCACACACATACACATACATGTAAACACATAACCCCCCCCCTGTGTAACTGCCTTCTGCTGTCTGGCAGAGGGGATTTACAGAAGAAAAAGGATGGCCAGCATTGCCCCTCGCTCTTTTTGTTTCTAAACGAAGTTGACTGGAGTTTCCCTTGTGTTGACCCATGCCGGGAAACAGCCCAGAGACTTGTTTCCCACAAAGGAGTGGATTCAGACGCCTTGAATCAAGTAACTTGAGTTGGCCGGTCACAAAGTGCTGCTTAGGCTTAGAACCTTTTTCTTTTTTTTTCAAACCAAAAAACAACTAATGCAAAAGTAGAAGGGGGCTCGCTTCTTTTTGTAAAAATACAGTTGGATTCAGATGAAGCTGTAAGATCTTGATACTTTTGTATCGTGTGCTGCACTGTCAGTATAAAAAAAAAAAAAAAAAGGGAGTCGGGAGACAGTTGGCAACCATCTGTAAAGTGGACATGCTGTTCCTCTCTTTCCCAGAAAACAACAGCTCAGTTCGTTGCGGCTCTCCTGCCGCTGCGGGTCCCGAGGAAGGCCTAGAGTCGTCCGCTGAGACGGCAGCGGCTGTCTTCTCATCCGGGCGCAGGATCACTCGCAGCCAGCAAGGGGCGACAAACAACACGGCCAAGAAATACCCGTTGCGTCAGAGCCGATCATCTGGCTCGGACACTGAAGCTAATGGTAAGGCTGCTGGTGCTTCGTGTGTGTCTCATGAAGTCGATCTAACCATAAAATTGTACAATACTTTCAGTATTTCGTACAGCAGGTTGGGCGTCTTTGTTTGCATTCTTCCTGTCTTATTACGGAGGAATTAGTTGCAAATAATATTCTAGAAATGAATGGAAACATGCCGGGACATGGGGGTGGGGGGGTAAAAAATGAGCAACATCCGGGAGAGGCTAAAAAACAGAGCAGAGAAAAGAGAGAACGGGATAAGGATGAGGAGGGGGATCGGTGTGCCTCAGTCTGTCTTTGCTCTGCAGCCGGGGCGACGTCGTGAGGCTTCTTTGAAATCGCAGCATGTTCATGAGAAAGGAGGGGACTGAAATGTGTCTGGTCGATACGCTGGACAGAAACTGGGAGCTGAGATCTGACCTCAGACTCTGCAGGGGGTGACCACACATCTGTGAGGGAGGACACATCTCTGTCGCAGTACAGTCTGCTTGCATCTGTTAATTACTTTACAGGCATTGATAACGATGGTCAATCCAAAATCCCTTATATTGAAACTGAAAGCAGTCATGTTAAAAGTTCTGGTTGAGTATAGATTCAAATTAATGTATAATTCCAAGATCAATAGCAATCCTTAATGAACTGAAGCAAAGCAGTTATGATGTATTACATAATATAACTCGAGGAGAGCAGCAGAGTTTTAGTCCAAAAACAAATAATTGGCCACAATAATAATGCTTCTTAGCATGACTATTCCCATTTTCAGTTCCTAAGAGTTCTTAAGACCTCATGCACTGACATTGAAGGATTTATTTTGAGGCAATTAAAATAGTGTCCAGAGCAAACTCACTCCCAAAGGTTGGACAGAAGTCATCACATAGATTTCAAGTCATTTAAATGTGTGAATATTTGGTGACAAATACAGTTTAGCAAAGAAAAACAACAAAATTCTGTTGATTTGAAAGGAAGGAAAAGTTCATCCTCAGCTTAATGCTTTTTCATTCCCTTATAAATGACATGGCATATTTTTTCTTGATATGGTTTATTGAGTTTTAAAATCTCTTGTGGGCAGAACTTTGGTGAATTGAAGTGTGGAAACATGCTTGCTCTTAGCCATGCTTGCACAACTTTGCCATGGCTGTTTCGCTTAACCATCATTAAATCGTCCTCAGAAATTTGCATTGAGCTTATGCTACCTGCAATGTGGAGGTGACCAGTATACACTTCCTTATAACAAGAGGTCCCCAACGACCCCAGCATGCATCTTCTCCCACAAGAAGAGAGAGTTGTAAAATGTAAGTATCTAAAATAGACTTGTATTATCCTGCAGGACGCCCCAAACCCCAGGCATTTCCGGTTTTGAGATGTCCACAGAAAAACGTGGTTCTCGGTTGGCTGAAAGCAAATGGATCATCCAGAGAACTAAAGTGAGGCCAGGATGTAGGGCTCATTTCAGGCAAAAGTGCTCCTAAAGAAGAGGCTTTTATGACCATTTGATGTCCCAGAGCGACTGGTCTGCCTTTAGAAATGTAGTATGAAAGGAAACCAAACCAATCTTAGGGGACAAAAATGTATTTTGCCGTTCTATCAAACCGAGTCCGTCGGCCTATTCTGGTGTAAAAGCACCAATATAAGTATAGTTATGCAGTATCGGGTTCTTTCCCTAAAGTTTATTTTAGTCATGGAAGAGCATTATATTGTGTTTTCAATTATATGGGACACAGGCATCTACAGGTATCAGCTTCTAACTGGGAGTAGCAATTTAAGGTGAGGCAAGCTGAAATGTAATTGCATGATTAGCTGCCTTTTCCACTCCTTTTAAGTGAAGTGAACCATCCACTTTTTGGTAGAAACTGCAAAAAGAAAAACAAGAGTAAATTCTCTTCCAACTTCTAAGGTTCTGTAAATGCAGCATGATTCGAAGTTACAGTCTTGAAGAATTACAGATGGCAATGCAGAGACAAAGCAATCCACAGCTTCAATTTGAAGGTGCCCAGAATTGATTTATTTTTTGTTTAGACGAGTTTGAGATTTCTTTCCTCATCAGACATAATATTTGATCAGTGAGCCATCTCTTCATTTCTCTTAAAAGTCACATAAACTCCCTTGAATAATTTCAAATGATTCTTGGGAAAAAAGAAAAAGAACATATTTGTGTTCTTAGCTAACAAATATCTTTTTGGACTCTCTTGATTTCATTAACATATGAGATTAAGATAACATTAAGAACGTGTTTATCTGGAAGCTTTGGTATGGGGTACCAAGTATTTGATCATAAGGCTGTGAAAGGCTGTTCACACCACACCTGGGTGTGACTGACATATTAAATAACCAAGCGTGATTGCAAACACAGAGGATAAGGTTAAAATATGTCTTTTCATTCGCCCACCAGCTCCTCAGAACTCTTCGCCCCTCTGCCGCTGTAACATAATTCTTCACATTTGGATTTATCTCTGCTGACGGGTGTGAGCTGCATCTGTATGTGCTTTATAATGTATTCAGCCTGCAGATGTGCTTTAATAGAGAGCTAGAGGGAATCTTAAACTACAGTCCTCAAGGGTCGCTGTCCTGTAGGTTTTAGATGATTCCCTGCTGCAATACACCCGATTCACATCATTGGACCATTAGCAGACCTGTGAGTAGCTGATAAAAATGGGTGAAACATCTAAAACATGCAGGACAGTGGCCCCCAAGGACCTACATTTAAGAAGCCTGGGTTATTAGGAGTTGGCCGTGTATACAATTTGCATAAATGACAGTCAGATATTGTTTCTTATGTATATATCTAGCTATATTTATGAGGAATTTTGTATATATATATGTATAGATGTATAGACATGTACATATGTATATGCCTTTGTTTTATTTTGCTTATGGAGCCTGTAACGAAAATAATTTCCCTCTGGGATTATTAAAGTATTTCTGATTCTGATTCTGATTCAGATGGAAATCTTTTATTTTTTTTGTAATTTATATTTTTATTTAGAAAGACAAATTTCCATCACATTCGTTGATTACAGCTTTTCCCATTTAAGATCGTACATGAGTATACTACCGGAATGTTTAAATGAATTTTTCCATACTGTCTTTCTAGTATTTTTACAGACTATTTCTAAATTTTAATTGTAAACAATAACAAAAATGAACAGAATTGAACAATAATGGGGATTGCACCATCTCAAGCAATAAAAAAACAACAACAGAAGAACATACAAGGGGGGGGGCACATACTTCTCAAGAACAGTCAAATGAAATCAGATCTAGTCGGTTTTACATACTCGGTCCATTTGGTCCAGATCTTATAAAACTTTCCCTTTTCAACTTGGAGGGAAAAAGAAATCTTTTCCATAACATAAATCTGGTGAACAATTTCAATCCATTCATCGATAGTGGGTGGGTCTGGTTTTAGCCATTTCCTTGTGATGGCTTTCTTACTGGCTGCCAGTAGTATTGCCAGGAGTTTTTTGTCTGCATTTGTCCATGTGTCCAAATGTAAGTTACCCAAGTACAACGTTTCACATTTGAATGGAATCTTTACATTAAATACATTTTCAATATGTTTGTGGAGCTCTTCCCAGTATGGTGTTATTACTGGAAATCTTTTATTTTTTTGTCTAAACTGACCCAGCAGACACAAAGCCGGGGGCAGACCGAGACGAGACTCCACCCCGCACCCCGACAGGCAACGCCCCGTCCTCAGAGTCAGACATCGAGATCTCCAGCCCCGGCAACGACGTCGTTGTGTCGCAAGAGGAGGACGAGAGACTGGCCAAGGAGCTGTCGCTCAAAGAGGCCGCCGCCCACGACCTCTCCCACCGGCCCAAACGACGGCGTTTCCACGAAAGCTACAACTTCAACATGAAGTGTCCCACACCTGGGTGCAACTCCTTGGGTAATGCCGCAAACACAGCACTGCCACACGTTTTACAGCTCCAGATGTGCCACTCCTTTAGGCCGGCTTTCTATGAACGACCCCTTCGTCTTCCACTTTTTCTCCCCCCTTTTTTTCTTTTCCTCTCAGGTCATCTAACAGGAAGACATGAGAGACATTTCTCCATATCAGGATGCCCTCTCTACCACAACCTCTCTGCTGATGAGTGCAAGGTACCTACACAAACACAAACACATACAGATGCATCAGCTAGGATTCTAGGCAGGAAGTGAGTGTGAGACTATAAGGCTGCAAGCTATTTTGAAAATAGAAGAAACAAAAAGCAGTGACACAGTGCTGTCCTTTGTCTGACAGTTATTCTTTTTTATTTTCCCCTCAATTTTCCTCCATAGTCTCCCAGGTTGGAAATGGAAATAAACCACATTTTTTTCAATGTCCTCTTTCACTTTGGGGCATTGGTTCTTTGTCAAAGCCGGTTTCCAGTCGGCCATCACACTGTGCCAGCATGTCAAAAAGCGTAGGAAATCACAAGAGCAAACTGAAATTGTCGAACTGTGGAGAGGAGGGGGCATGTTGTTGCCGCAGGCCACTCGTGAGTTACTGGTCACAGACGGTGCGGATTCTTTTTCAGGGCAAGGCATCAACACGTGACAAACAGGCCGAGGAGAGGACGCTCTCACACCGGCAGGACGAGAACAGGCACTCCACAAGAAGCCAGGTGGGATGTGGGATAACCAGACAGACATAACTGATAGTGACGTACAGGTTCACACACACAGGCTTTCTGAGCATGGTTTCACCTGTTCTGTTCCACTGTGTGTGTTTGTGTGTGGAGGTTGCCATAAAAGGAACAAACGGCTTGTCCCTATTTTAAAAAAAAAACAACCAAAAATCTTCTCGTTACCATGTCTTAAGATGATGCAATGGCTTCAGATGAACAACACGTGAACTACCACATGGTACTATTTAACAAAAAATGAAGCCAAAACGTAGACGCAATGTGTAAACCACCAAAAGTCAGCCTGCATGTTTGGAGAAAACAGCACGGCATGTCAGCCCAAACACCTTAAACCAACCAAGCATGGTGGTGGCGGGCTGATGATCTGGGCTTTTTTACCTGCACCATGAACTCCTCTTCATGCTAGAGGCAAATGTGAGGCTGGCAAAATAAAGCTTGGCTCATCAACAAGGACAATGATCCTGAACACAACAGCTAATCTATAACAGGAGAAGAACCAAAAGCTGAAGACTAGATTTCAACCTCTTGATCATCTGATGATGTGTTTCCATCAATTTAGGAGTGTGTTCGATTCAAATTATAATTATGCCCAGGTCATTGAAACTTCCCTCTTGGTTTTCATGACTGTAGATGCGAAGACGTCGGTGTGTGTGAAACAGTAAATGCTCAAATTTGGTAGTTTTTATCTGTCTCTTTTGTTGAAATGAGGAGTCAGACCTCCCATCTCTCTGTTTGTAGAAATTGTTTGTGATGAGTGTGTGTTTTGTTAGGATCAGCATCGAAAAGAATATCCTTCGTGTTGTTGTTGCACATTGATTAAGGCGTTGAGACTTAATGTAGAGACGTGCTCTTAACCGTTTTGGATACATACATACTTCACATAAAGGTGAGGGCCGAAGTCAGTGTCTCTGTGTGGCCTCTCAGGCCCTGACAGAACGGCAGCTGCGCTACAAGGAGAAGGTGACCGAGCTGCGGAGGAAGAGGAACACCGGCCTCAATAAGGAGCAGAAGGAGAAGTACTCGGTGAGCAGCCGAGACATTCCACGAGGCTTCTTGCACTGCGCCACCTATACATGTGTGTGAAAGCGTCCCCTTCCCCTCCCATGCTACAGGAACACCGCCAAAGCCACGGGACGAGCCGGGAGCCACTTCTGGAGAATATCACCAGCGACTACGACCTCGAGCTGTTCAGGAAAGCGCAGGCACGTGCTTCGGATGACCTTGTAAGAGAGAAAACTCATCATCATCCTCACCTCCCTTCCTTTTTGTCTCCTTTCTGCCTTATTGGTCTTCTTCTCTGTTTCAGTCCGCACACGCTCCTCTGCTGCCACAGGAGGAGGCAGAGATATTTTTGATAGTTTGGACAGTCACTCCTCTTCATTCTGTTTGGTTTTAACTCTTCAGGCGAGGGGGCTTTGTGCAACAGATGCTCAGCGGCTTGTCTCCACCAACACAGTAGATTTAGATCAAGCCTATGCTTTATTTTGAGCAAAAAGGCATGTTAAATACTAGATATCAACACAATAAGTAGTACGCCATTTCACTTGACACACTTTCTTCCTGCATCATTTCTTTTTGGCTGGTTCTTACCACTGAAGTTTTTCTTAAATGTGATGTTTGCCTCACCGGAACCTCTTCCCAGAATAATATATTTATTTGTCCTTCCTCCCCCTTTTTTTCCTGTCACCCCTCATCCTGCTTGGTCGCCCTCTCCTGTTGTCCTCTGTGCACCTTCTCTCCTCGTCCCTCCTCTGTAACAGGAGAAGCTCCGTCTGGCCGGTCAGGTGTCAGAGGGCAGCAACATGATAAAAACTATCGTGTTTGGGCGCTTTGAGCTGGATACCTGGTACCACTCCCCATACCCAGAGGAGTATGCCCGCCTGGGGAGGCTCTACATGTGCGAGTTCTGCCTAAAGTACATGAAAAGCCAGACCATCCTGCGAAGACACATGGTAATACAGTCTTTTTTATTCTTTTATTTATTTTATTTTAAATGGTCACAGTTTAAATTGGAGAGTGTGTGGCCGATTTCTTCCTACATTTTGACCAGTTGTATAAATTATAAATAAACTAAAGGAAATGTAGCATGGAAGTTTAGGTTCTTAGAAGTTTTTCTATTTGCTTTAATTTGGACACCATTGAAGATGGTATGAAGCCAAAATATTGATCGATAAAGTCAGTTTTATTTAAATGCCATAAAGTCCCTGTAAATGGATATCACCTTTTCTTACTCTAAAGAAATGGTTACATTCAAACCGATTTTTGAAAAAATAAATAAATAAAAACAAATCAAAATAATTAAGTTCCGCATGAGTCCCGTTCATCTGGACAGTTTTTTTTACCAGGTTCTAACTAAGGAAATTAACGAATTACACTGAAGCTTCAATTCTCCTGGCCTGCCAGTGTTGCTAATTAGTGACACTGTCACTACATTTTGTGACTATTTAGACCCCACTCATACCTCTGTTCCTTAACTCTACAAACTCCAACCTGAGAAAAATAGATAATTCTTTTCATCGGAAAATGAAAATAAAATAAATGAACCACTAGTATTAACGTGTTTTTTTTTTTTTAAATCAATAATTTTTCCAAATTTTTGTTCTACACGTAAATGCAAAAAAGGAAATAGCAAGGTCTCTAAAATTTCTTAATCACTTTTGAGAACCAAAATATAGAAAGATATTTGTAAAGTGTCACTTAAGGTGTGTACAGCTGTACTTTGGAAAAAAGTGCACAGACCACATAAAATCGAACAGAAAAAAAACAGAAAACATTAACATTGTTTGTGCATTAACAAATATCAATAAACACACTTCTTTCCTTGTGGCTTTTGTGTAGTGTTACAGCTTCTTACCCTAACCACCTTACAAAGCCTCTTCCTTGTGCTAACACCTGCTACACAGCAGAGAACTTTATTTAGCTTCTCAGTTCATCAGGAGGAAAGGAGCAGTTGAAAATATACACGTCTTTACCTTTTCAAAGACATGTTTCCCAATTAGCTACAAGCTAAAACCATTGTATTTCAAACATCTGTTAACAGGTTACACATTTTTAAAGTTGTTTCCAAAGACATCTCGTCTAACTGAGCCCGGCTATGATAGAAACAAAGGTAATAACAATCAGAATAAGTCAAAAGACACATTTCAGATGTAGGTGTAGTGTATCAGAGCTAAAATATCTCAATTTAGATTTAAGTTTGGGATTTATTTTTAAAGGGCTGATTCACAAAATCAGCCAATGGTCTGTTGCAGCCATAACTTGGTGTTCTCTATTTAGATGCCTGAGGTGCTTCTGTTCGGAAGACTGCGAAGACTCCTCTTTATATCAGGAAAAATATAAACAATGGTTTGGGAGCGGATTAATAAACACATGTAGTGTGGGGGGAAAAGATTAAAAAATTGAAAAACTCCATCAGTGTCTGCCTTTTTTTAATCTGAGGCATATATATGGCTGCACTCCATTTGGGGCAGGTCCATGGCTAAAAATCAGATTAATTAAAGTGCTGAGATATTGTAGAAATATCTGTTCTTTTCACCTCCTCTGCAGGCCAAGTGTGTCTGGAAGCACCCTCCGGGTGATGAGATCTACAGGAAAGGGAACATATCCGTATTTGAGGTAGATGGAAAAAAGAACAAGGTGAGGCTGTACACATTTTTATCACTCTTTGCCTGTTTTCCCCCCTTTTGCTAGTCCAGAAAGGTTAGAAATTTTGACATCTCTGTGATGGATTTGTGACTTGTCCAGGTTGTACCCCACTTCTCGCCCAATGTTAGTTGGGATAGGCTCCAGTCCCCGCACAATAGTAGAAAAAAGCAGTGTAGATCATGGATGGATGAATTTATGAATAGTCCATAATGGGTTGGAGCTAAAAACAATAGGAGGTCCTTAAAGCTACCACTACAGAAACATGTTTTTCTGGAATGGAAGGAAATTTTAAGCCAGCCTGGTTTTCTTTTGAGCCTAAACTCTGACCTTTGTCTCCTCCCTTTTTCACCCAAACCTACCCCTGAGGTATTATTGTATTATTCAGGCAGCTTATAAATCTTTTTTGTCTCTTTCTCGGTCAGATTTACTGTCAGAACTTGTGCCTGCTGGCGAAACTCTTCCTGGACCACAAGACTCTGTACTATGATGTGGAGCCGTTTCTCTTCTACGTCATGACGGAAGCTGATAACACTGGGTGCCATCTCGTGGGATACTTCTCCAAGGTAACACAGGACGAAGTTAACCTTTTTTTTTTCTTTTCGATGTTTGAACATGTGATAAAATATCATCAATCCAGTGGCTGAATTGAAAATAATACCATTTTAATTACTGTCCACGCACTATCTAGTGACAAATAGCATACACAGTGCCAAACAAATTAGTTTGTTAGGCAAACACAAAAACATCTTTCAAACTAAAATATAAATACTATTTATTTTCGTAAATAGCCAACTGAAACAACAAAATAGTCCTAAAGACGTCTGATTTTGTATGAATTACTTTTGGTCTTGAGAACAGCTTCAACTCTTAGTGTTTTATCTACTTTCTAAAACAAATTTCTCTCAGGATTAAGTTCCACAGAGTCTAGCTTTTCCAACCGAATTATTTTGGCTGAAACCAAATCCAACATGGGCTCCAACTCTGATCTAAAAAGCCTTCATCTCTGCCTGGAGATCAGAAGTGGTATTCCTTCTGTCTGCTTCAGCCTTTTGGCAATAGGCTCCAAAGCACGCTGGCCACAATAAGAACACTTTGTCTTTCCTCTTGTCCCAGAGACCATCCAGCAACATGAAGGGCTAGACACTTTCATGTGCATTGAGCTCTCAGTGATTTACCATTTTCAGCTAACTCTGAGAAGTCAGAAATCCAGAACAACAATGCATGAATATCATTTGAAATGTTAATCAAGAACTAATAAGGTTCTTTACTATTTTTTCCATTTGTTAAACAATATATTTGAAAATGTATTGAAACAGTTGACTTTTAGTGTCAGTATCATCTGTTCTGCACTTATATGGAAGAAAGTACAAAGACTATGCTAGATGGTCACATGATTGTGGCCCCTTTATGAATTAGGAGAACATAGACGGTTGTGAAATAATAAGACTTAAAGTCTAAATCAGCAACATGACAGGGTATTCAATTATGTGGGTTTTTCCCCAAAAGAGCTTTTTTATGATCAAACACTGAGCTGTTGCTCAACTCCACCTGTGTCATTTTAAAGCAGGAAACAGTGATTCTCGCCTTTCAGTGACATACAGTTTGTAAATTCCTTCATTTAAATAGAGTTTATAGAGAGATTTTCCATCCATGGGAAGAAGGATGTTGGGGGAAAAAAAGTACCGGGAGTTTACGCTACCTTTATCTGGGTTTACTATGCCATGCTGCTGGAGCATAAGTTATTCATTTAAACCCCACTCAGAACTGGAAGGGGATGGGTCCTATACGTTCAGTAAAATATTTCTCTTTGCCAAAAAATATTTTGTTGGCCTGGTCCTTTTATTGGCAAATGTTCAATGTGCTCAAAGCAAACTTTGGTTGGGGTCAGCTGACAGATGTGTTTTTCATTTCCACTAATGGCTACGATGGAGTGCCAAAGGAATAAATACACTGTCACGCTTAATACAAAAGTCTGTGAGGATTAACTACTCCAGATTTCGTTTGAAGTCTTTGAAAATAAGGCATTGGCACAAAATATCAGTCAGACTCGGGGTTTTTTCATTTAATCATTGTAGGCCTCAATGTCCCTTTGAGAAAACAAAGGTGTGGGAGAATACCAAATGGGCATGAGAATGGGGGAAATGTTAAGATCGGTTTGTCGAATTAGCATTTCCTGTCCGTGAATGTTGATTAAAATATTTGCTAGGAGCACCATGTTCATACATTTCCTCTGCTTCTGCAGGAGAAGAACTCTTTCTTGAACTACAACGTGTCTTGTATCCTCACCATGCCACAGTACATGAGGCAGGGCTATGGCAAGATGCTCATAGACTTCAGTGAGTAGAGACGCCTCTCTGCTTATGCTAGATATTACAGGTCTGGACTTGTGCGGTTGTGCTTCTGGGTTAGAACACGCAGTGCTGAGCTCGAAAAGATGAGAAATAAACTTTTGGCTCCGGTCTGTCCGAGCAGGCTACCTGTTGTCCAAGGTGGAGGAGAAGGTGGGCTCTCCTGAGCGCCCCCTGTCTGACCTAGGACTCATCAGCTACAGAAGTTACTGGAAAGATGTGCTGCTACGTTACCTGAACAACTTTCAGGGCAAGGAGATCTCAATCAAAGGTCAGAATGAAATAATTTTGTCGAGAATAAAAAAAATAAGGAATCCATTTGCACGATCAAACAACTGTTTTTGTATATTACTGGTGCTGTGTATTTTTTTTACATTAGTGTTTGCTTTCGTATATTTCTCTTCTGAGTTGTCATAATAGACTTTCTGTTACATTTCATTCCTCAAAGTGGAGCTTTAAATTAAAAGCTTTGTCATTTTACTCTAATAAAAAAAAAGAACTAAAGTTTGCAGAGACTTTTGATGTAGCATAAATTGTAAGTGATGTTTGAGTTGAGTTGACTCCCAAACCATCATCATGGCTGCAGAAATCAACCACAAAGAGTTTTACCCTTTACCTAAAACTAGTTTTCACACACACAAAAGCAACATTCCCAAATAATGGTTTAATTCCTGGACCCATTCCATATTCATGAATTACTTGGGCTAAGAAGTTAAGTAGATACAGATCTTTACGCTGATGACACAATCACTTAAACGCAGGCTCGGCCAATAGCACAAAGCAGTACTCGAGCCTCTAAATGCACAACGGCTTGCAAGTCATTTTAAATGCTTTTTTTTGGGTAACGATTCTCCAAAATATTAGTTACATACTGAAGGTATATCTTATATACCTGCTAAGTGCTTGGGTGCATGAAAAGAATGAAGGATCTAATAAAAGGGTTTTATGTGTTAGTAATTGGAATGAAGTTGACTCAAAACCAGTAATGACATTTAGCCTTAGTAGTCTGTTGAGCTGATGGTCAGACAAACCTGATTCCATCACCCTATGTTCCAACCCTCATCTTTTTGTTACAGAAATTAGTCAGGAGACAGCAGTTAATCCTGTGGATATTGTCAGCACACTTCAATCTCTCCAAATGCTCAAATACTGGAAAGGAAAGCATCTGGTTTTAAAAAGACAGGTAGGAAGCATGTCCAAGTATTTCCTCTTTAGCTTTAACCTTCCCCAGCTAGCAGCTAAATTATGATAATTGTCTTCCTGCAGGACCTTATTGATGACTGGAAGGCCAAGGAGACCAAGCGGGGTAACGGCAAGGCCATTGACCCCACAGCCTTAAAATGGACCCCACCTAAAGGGACATAACTGGGCTTTCTCAAAACCCCAAACGCACCCCCTCACAGGTCCTCCTCCACACATGCTCCTGGCATGCTCACTGACCCTGAGCCTAAACCCTCACAGCCACAGCAGAGTCCCTTCCTAATCTAGAGTCAGTTGTTGCTATGGGTTCAAGCAGTCACTAATCACAATTCAAGCTTAACAAATAAAGAATTATCTCACTGATAACTTGCTGCTTCGTATGAATAAGAGGAAACATAATTATAACGTCTTTGTGCCCAGGTTTAATGCTTGAAAGACCTCTCCGTTAGAGTGACCATCTACAGATCAAGTGTGCCTTTGTTTAAAAACTGCATTTTTCAAAACAAATACTTTTATTTCTTTTTTTTTTTTAATCCCACTAGATTTTTTGGGGGCATTAAAATGAATAACTGAAATCAGCGTTTCTGCCACTCTATTCCGGTTAAGGATAACCAGGTAAAAGGTTATGCTTTAGATTAATTTTTTAAAAATAAGCCCTGCATTTCATGTCCTAAAATGCAACTGTGCTTTCAATTTTCAGTCATTTCGTGGAAACTATTTCATAAACTTATAAATGTTGGGTTCACGACACTATTTATGAACAATGTGAGAACCTGTGTGAAGAAACGATTATTTATGCTCATATTGGAACTTGACTATTTCATGGTCAGGACTGCACTAACATTCTGACATAAGTAGGTGCACATAGACTGGCCATAGATATCTCCTCATTTGTTTCCTCAGGAGTGAAAGTCATAGAGCTTGTCATTTAATTAGCAATGAGCACCAGAAATGCCTGCTAATCCAATCTGAGACAGCCAGGATCGATTTCAATCCTTCCTGAGATGGTCGACACAGCGCAGGTTGGCAAAAGTCAAGCGAACAAAATCCAGCTGGCAGAGTTTCTAAGAACAGACATCCTAATTAAGAGGGATTTGTAGTCTTTTTTTTTGTTTGCAGTTGATGTTAAACGTGTTAAAAAAAGATTTGCCCAATGATTTACATACATTATGTAGAATGACTAACATTGCCGCTCACCTGGTTTCCCGTGTTTTCACAATGCTGAGCAGCATGTTTGGACATGAACATTTTTTTTACAAGTTTTTATGTTACAGTTACTTAGCCATGGACCTGCCCCAAATGGAGTGCAGCCATATATATAAACCCACAGTGTCCCCCCCACTAGGCATGTAAAAATGTCCAAGATATTTGAAACGGTGTAATGAATTGAGATGATGTCAGGTTGGATCTTTTTAAGTCATTTTCAGGGCATAAGGCTAAAGAGATGGAACTAAAAACAGTAACTGGTTGAATCCAGAGCAACACTTACTCCGGTTTTCCCTCACACAACAAACGCACTCATTATGCCGAGTATTTAACCCCTTCCAGCAGCCATGGGATTAGGAAGCTATAGCTCCCACTCACCCTGATTGGACTGTGGTGTGTCGTGATGCAGGGACCTACCTGGATCCATTCTTCCTATCGAACGCTTGCTGTATCTCTTCTAATGGTTTTGCTTTCAACAGCCGTGTCATATCCTGATATATATAGTTTAATTCTGAGATTTATTCGATGTTAGAAGCAAAAGAGGTTGCAAACATTTTTGTTCTGCGTTCTTGATATGGTTTTATGTTCTCATTTACATTTCATACTTTCTCTACCTCTAAGGCGTTACCACTGTTTTCAAGCTAGAACAGCCCATTTTAAGCTTCGGTGTTTTGTTTTTGTTTTGTTTTTTATTTGGTATTTACACATAAGAAATATGTAGTTGTGTTTGCTGAGCAAGTGTATTTTTTTTTCTAATAGATTTTTACAAAACATGCTATTTATATCCTTTAAAAGTATATGTTAACTGCGTAGAACATTAAGGAATGTCTACTTTGTTGGCTCAATTCCGTGTAAATATATTTATCTAAAACCTGTAGATTTCAATGTATCTAGAAATTATTAATAGGTACCAGAGGGGCTTCACCCCATATCCTTCACATCCCCCAACAATGGCAGAAGTAATTTACATTTCAGATATTTATTTTCTCATATCGGAAATGACATGACTAAGTCGAGACGTGTCCCTTTTGCACGTTGTCACTCCTTACTGCTGTAATTACGGCTGCAAGCAGCTAGAAAATGACATGGCGGGTTAGTTTTTATAAGCCCAGTAAGCATGGTTGGAAGTCCAGTGTGACTCATTCAAAATTTTATTTATCGACAATCTCTTTTTTTATCGTTTTCTTTTTTCATTGTTAAGATTAAAGCAGTTTTTGGGGGGTAAATATGCCTGAAAAGTTATTTTAACCTTGCTGCAACTTCATTTAACTTAGCCTAAAATGTTCTATCTCTTAAGAAATTAAACACAGAAGAAGTAGCAATCGATCCATCATCCCTATGGTGTGTTCAGGTCAAAACATGAAATAGAACTTCCTATTTTGTACTAAAGCATAATCTCCCATTGAGTGTTTTAACATCATTTCGTAATTTGAATATTTGCCTCTGGTTTGACGGTTAATTCCGTAGAGGCTGTGCCCTTCACCATATTCATTTATTTCTACCACAATCAATTACCTTGTCTCGCATTTGTCACATTACATGGTTTTAAAGAAAGATGTGTTCAAGAATATAGCCTAAGAAAGCTTTAAATATGTGGTCAGTCTAACAAGACTGAGCTTACTTAAAATGAAAGTAAAACAATTATGTCGGCTTCACTTGCGACACAGCTAACGTTGCCAGTTCTCATCTTGACGTGACAATCCACCCCAATTTGATCTTTTAATCAAAGTGAGATTGCATTTGTTTAGCAGATTTTACACAAACCCCAACCGAAAGGTCTAACCTGGCAGTTTACATATTCTTTCTCATTCCCTATGGTTGTTGGAACACCACAAACTGAAAATAAATCTCCATTTGAGCCCTACATACATGTAAAGCCAAACTCATGAATTTGGTGTTATGTTGAAGAGGCCACCGAGGTGAATCAGGAGCCCACAAAAAATGTCAAGTGACTCCAAAGCTAATTGCTTTGGTGCAGGGCTGGAAACAAAAAGCATGAACTGTGTTGATGTGAGAAACAAAGGTCCGTATGTACTCTGAAACAAGTAAGAAGCACATACCGGTTATTAAAAGGCCAACCCATTTCTTTAGTGTCTCTTTAACATTTAATCTAATTGGCACCTCTGGTCATTTGATTTCTTTGTTTGTTAATTGTTTAGATTGTTTCTTATTTCCCTACCCTATGTTAATAACTTATGACTTTTTTTTTTGTTTGGGATATTATTCGGTATTAAGAAGCATGCTTCTACCATAACCAAACAGAAAAGAAAAGAAAAAGGCTGTTACAAATAGACAAGAACAAGTAATGATTGCATGCAATCACGTCGCCCACAATGTTCACTTTCCCTTTGGTCTAAACGCACCGTTAGAGCTTCTGATAGGTGGATTGTGTTGGCTCTGGACAAAACCTGGTAGGTTCCCTATCGTTTCCAATCTTTTATGCTAAGCTACCTTCATCCATTTACACTTTCACCTTTTTCATACAGAAACAACACATTTCTGTTTTCGTCCAACACTTGGCAAATGACAAAATATGAATCAGAATTGTTCATTATACTCGAGTCATTATATAAACAGTTTGAATGCAAATATTACTTGGCCAAAAAACAACACCAAAAAAACCCCCAATAACACTAAAATCAATTCAATAGTTACAGGAAAGCAACTTACTGAAAAACAACACAGATACTGACAGTACGTAGTTGTGAGGTTGGAGGCACATGGCCAGCCATTTTAGATTCAGTTTTCTTTTTACACATGATGCTTTTCTATTTGATAACTTTTATGTTGTAGTTTAAGTATGGTGGTGGTTTGAAATGTCATTTTTGTTGTCCTTTTTTGTGATGTAATTTACGTGGCCTTTGAATAACAAAAAATGTGTTGAAAGTATTGTCTGACTTTATTTCTTGATTTTCATTGTTTTCCTGTTTTTTACTATTTCACATGTTAACATTTGGTTTAATCCTGTGGTTACTTTGCAATATGAGGGAGAGGAGTCAATACTGCCTAGATGGCTATATGTCTATTCTAAGTGGTTGCGACTCAGAAGACATATGTTAATTTTTTTCTTACAACTTTTGTGTGTGAAGACCTTTTCTTGTCTTGTACGTTTTGCCACGTCATATATTCATTAATAGGAAAGTGCACTTATTTTGTGAAGAACTTTCAACGAGCGAGACATGTTCCCAATGATGTTTTATGTATGAGTTGGGCCTTTTTGTTCTTCTTTCATCTTCTTTCATGTTAATATAAGGTCTGCCCATGCTGGTAACAGCAAATTGAAAACAATATTTTTGTTTGTTAATGCAGCCAATGATGTATAACCATACCATGCGAAATCCAAAACAACCAGTAAAAGGATTTGATAATACACCTTAGCAAAAAAGTCAATCTTGATTTTTATGTTCATATTGGCCAGAAAACGGTTAATCAAAAAGAAAAATACATCTTCAGCAAACACCAGTCATGTGTTCAGTATCAGAATGTGAGTTCAAGAAAATTCAGAAGTGTTTTACTTTTGCCTTTTTATTCCTTTGTGTCTCTGTTTTTTTAGATGTTATGTCTTTGTTTTGTAATTGTTTTTTGTCCTGACAGCAGCCTTAGATTGACTGCTTCAGAGCACTTTGTTGGTTATCAGCCCACCTGAACAGGAATACGGTACACAGACTAGGCAAGCATCCCATAACCCCCTATAAGTCACTAGTGAGCTGTTGTAGAACCGCTACTTAACTTACTTACACAAAGCAACAAAATACAAAAGTAGCATGGCGTCCATATGTAGCTTCGTTGTGCTTCTGTTCTTGCTTCTCCCTCTGCCTTCCTCTTCAATAAATTCAAATGGTAATACAAATGTGGGATTTTTTTATATATTTATATATTATTATTATATTTTAAGGTTGGTCAGATTAGTTTTTTTCTTCCCTTTGTTAATGGGGACCACACAGAGAAGCCAATAAGGGTTTGAAATATATATATTTTAAAATAATAAATATAAATTCCATGATATGCTTTGTAAAATAATAAAAATGTTAAACTAGAAGAAATTATAGCCAAAAATTAAATAATTAAGTTTGCTCTATTATATTTAAAATATTTAACTCTAATCACATGAGAGCATCACAAGAGTGGACTTCTTATTTGGATTTAACACATTTAAAGAATGGCTAACAGTCTGTTATCAGAACTCAAAATGAATACCTCAGAGCTGAAAATCCAAATGTTAGAATAAGTGTTATTGGAATTTCACCAAATCGATAGAGGTGGAGGGGTCAGTCAGGAATACAATGTGTCAAAACAAGGTTTTATTTATTAATCTGCAACATTATCCCATCACTGTACAATCACGAAAAAAATGGAACATATTTGTTTTCCCAATAACATGTTTTAAAGACCAGCAGTACATAAATGAATTGCCATGCTGCTACAATTTTCCAAATCAACAACATTTTCTTTAACAGTAGCAACACAAAAAGATGACACTTAAATGATGGAACTAAAAGTTTTAATTAAAAATAAATATTTACATCATCGTAAATGTGATGACATATGATCATTGACAACATACAATAGATTGGAACACAGAGGTGGACAGGTGATAAATGTAGTTTTTATTTTAGGAGCTTGCATTTATTTCAGTTTACTCCGTCAGGTAATTAGATCATCTGTTTGAGTCACCATTTCCTGTCGATCGACAGCATTGAACTGAAAAGGGCTGTGAAATTCAAATGGAGCCATCACAATGGTGGTTAGGGATTTTTCTCTCCAGATTTTATGCTCAGTATGACTCAGATTTCCAGTCATCCTCTTCCATGTCTAGAAAACAAAGAAAGAAAGAGAAAAAATATTAGAATAAAAAAAGTATTTAATTGGAAAAGTGGTGAAAACTATCATTTATATGGAATCATTGCTGAAATTACATTAATTACAGATTCCATCTCAGGAAAATAGCATTTCCTCAACATTCACATTTCCATTGAGGACACATTAGGTTTACATTACCTCCACCTAAACTCCTCCTGCCCATGAGTCCAACAAACATCTCCCCTTTGTTGTTATTTCCTAAATTTAAAGAAATGCAAGAGAGAATAAAAAAACACAGGATCTTCGAATATTTTTTCAGGGGTTAAAATAAATCAAACTCTTTATCCTGACATGTGAAAAATAGATGAAAAACCAAACTCCACTGACTCATCATTTGATTTGACTCACTTTTCCTGCCCAGCCTAGTAGACTGAGGTGCCCCTGAAACTAAGGAGGGACACAGATTGTAATCAAGACTAAAACAGGGAAACCAAAGGTTCCTGATAGAATATAAAACAACAGGTTAAAGTGCAACAAATCAGCCCTAAGATCCCCATAAAGTACAAATAAGCTTTTCGTAATTTGTCTGTTTACCTGGGCTTCGTCCCATCAGCCCATGGAACTGCTGTGCTTTGGAACGCTTGATAAGATCTGCCAGCCGAATAGTTATTCCTCTCTCTAACGGGTAACCCTGCACACAAACACACACACACACACACACACACACACACACACACACACACACACACACACACACA
>JABUIW010000194.1:410-25560 GCA_013363375.1 Menidia beryllina | reverse complement strand
ACACACACACACACACACACACACACACACACACACACACACACACAGATAATATATATGACTGCTCTGGCAACCAACAGGTCAAAATGCAGTTTTCCCATCATTTAAATTGCCCTGCTGTTTGATGGTACTGTCCATGGTCCTGAAACCACAATGCCTCACGTGCAATACGCGATAAAATAAAAGATACAGATTTACTACTGTAAATGCGATAAATGCCGCGCATTTTTGACCAGCTATTTGGGTTTTAATGCGTTCCATTCGACTGAGTACTGAGAAAAACATTTAGCTACTTCCCCACTAACTCTGAAGTGCCATTTAAATATTGTTTTCTTGAGGATGTGGAGAAAATTGAAGCAAAGCGATTTTTCAGCGTCGCGTGAGGTTCAGGAGCCAATGTACCGAGCAAGATACCATAGGATACAGCGAAAAGCGTGGAAATGTGTTACCAAACTTCATACCTGTTCGGTAATAAAGCCATATTTCTATTTAGACAGCTTGACTTAATTCCGAACGAGGCGAGAAATCAATTAGCTTGGGGTTTGCGTCAAAATAGCTTTCGCTCGCTCGCGCCAATTTCAAAGTTCACTTGAAACAAGCTCACAGGCTTAATCATGTCATTTTACCGAGTAAGTGCATAAAAAGCAGCGGGAAAATTTTATTCTTTCGCAATAAAGTAGCGTAGCTACGTTTGGCTATGAAGAAATGTTTTTCTTTTCCTTTTTTTTTTTTTAACGGTCATTTCTGCTGCAGGTTTTCGCACGCGCCCGTCCAGACTGCTTCCTGTTTATCCGCTCAAACTTTTTTTTTTTTTTTTTTACCTGCCAGTTCTTCACTGTCCAGATTTCTCCGCTTTCCTCTTCGCCGGAAAGCGGAGCCCCCAGCCCGCCGAGAACCTGCACCAACACGACCGACAACAGCAAGAGCACCAACTTCGCAGCCTCCATAATCATTCAAAAGAAGTAGCAAAGGTATCAGAAAATGTCCTTCTTATTTTGCAGCATGCGGACACCAGGTACTTTAAGCGTCTCAAGGTGATGCACTTCAGTGTATCTTCTTTTTTTTTTTTGCTCTTTTGTGCTTTGATACCGAGAGGGAATGTTTCAGCCTGCTCTTATAAACTCATGGCTCTTGCTCCTCCCCTCATCCCCAGCTTCATATCAGGTCAGATTTTTTTTTTTCTTATCATCATTTATGTACAATTCATTGTGTGACTCATCCAACAGTGGCAGTGAGCATACTTCACCTCGCTCAAGGCATACCGTCTACTAAACTGAGGGACGGATGTGCTGGTTTGTTTCTTTTGCTGATGTACGACACATATTTTGAGTCATCAGGAGCACAGGCAACAGGTGAAGGCGGCAAACCACATCGCAGTTAAAAAGTGACGCCTCCATATTTTCACTTTCAGGCCTTCTTTCAGACCCAAAGCCGATCGCTATCAGGTTTTGTGTCATCTTCATGGTTTGCGTCACTGCATCTCGCTGCTATTTGATTAGGGGCTGTGATGTACTTTTGCTATTCATGATTTGTCTGTGTGGCTTGGCTGCTGGATGGGGAAGGCGTCTGATTCATTTATTCTTCGCATAATCAATTTTTCACAAGATCCTATCCTTCTATCGGCGGGGTTGACACTACAGCTACATCACCGCCTGCCTCTTGGAGGTTGGGGCCCCTTATAGTCGTAACACGTTGGTGCATCTCATGCTGCATGTGTGCACTAACTGTGATGTGGTTTTTCCTGTAATGTCCACACTTTCTAACCAAATTAACTGGCACGTGAATCAAAACATAAGACGTTAAAGGGCAGGTTAGGTGTAGTCTAACCATTCATTATTTACACTCTTATTTAAAACATCTTACATGGACACAGGAGAATGAACAGCAGAGCAAATTTTAGAGAACAATTTTAAAGAAATAGGGAGAGATTAGATCTTTAAGCTAGTTAAGAGTAGAGATGATCATGAGATGCAACAGGTACTAAGCGGGGGAGGGTTAAAGGAGAAAGAAGTGGTTTGTATGTAAGTGGTTCGTGTGTTGTGAGGGGATGTATGCCCAGAGTTTTCGAGAGCATCTTAAAGGTTGGTAGGAAGAACCCTGCTCTGGTATAATTTGGTTGGAGATTCCACCAAAAACGGCCTGTGGATATGCCCGTGTGCCATCAACATGTCAAAATGTAACTTAAATCACTTCTGACATCTGACTTCACAACTATATTTTAAGTTTAGCCATAAAATCAATACCAGAAACACTGTAAGTAACATGTTAACAAGTGGGAGATGCCAAAGGATCTTTTTTTTTTCTCAATATATCGTTCTGTTATGATTTTTATTCTAAAGCTTACACAACGGAGTCAAATGTTTTGGCTGCAAATACACAATTTTATGTACAGATTTCAGTTTTTGAATTAACTGTTAAATTACCAATCAAGTCTTTGTCCAGAAGAACAGAAATGTTTACGCTTTCCCCTTATTCTTATTTTTTTTAGCAATTTTGCAAGTGTACAGCTTAGGGGAGAAGTCTTAAAGTGAGGAGTCAACCTGGGAGCAGTTAACATGGCATTTCCCAACAAAATTATCTTCCTGCACTAGTGCCCTGCTAATTTAGTCTCAACACCGGCATGTCCACGTTGTTTATGTTTAAGGGTCAATCTGAGTGTGAAGGTAATTCAGACTGAGGCATAGAAGTCCTGTAATGCCTTTAACAGTTTAGCAGAGCTACCGAAAAGGGAAACAAAGAAATTAACTTGAATTTTTCAGTCGAAGTTGTTTAGTAGCCATGGGAAATAGGTATCAACAAAACAGGGAAACTGACTTGGAATGATTTTTGTGTTAAAACCAACTGCTTTACTGGAATGAACCATAACAGAGGGTTCCCATGTATGCGAAGAAATGGACTAATACAGAAAATATTCTCAGTACATACACAGAGCTTATCCTCAGTTTACTATCCAGTTTAATTGCTTTACTTGAAATAAATAAAATATACATTATTGGTATTATTGACTAAAGGCATAACAACATAGAATGAAAATTGAAAATAAATACAGCAATAAAACAATAGTAAGGTTCAGCCAGGGACAAAATGTTGAAAAAAATCTTCCAATATATTGCCGTAAAGCAGGATAAGAAATGAGCTTGTGAATGAAAAAAAATGAAAAGCATAAATGGCTACATACAGTAGTTGAACCAATTACTGTTTATTAAGTTTTACTTAACAGTAGAAATCAGATTTATCTTTAATTTAAAAAGGTTCCCCTCACTGTAATCATGTAGATGAATGAAACTTTGATTATAAGTAGCTTTGAGAGAGAGAGAAATTGTCTCCATGTGAATGAATACTGTCGTCAAACCCCAATCAATCCTCTGGAAATAAACCATCAAATATTCGGTTAAAAAATCAGAGTTAATCCTCATTGAGAGCACATTTATCGTGTGGTATCCACGGAAAATTGTAAATAAAATCCAGGCAAACATTTCTCGGACCACCCTAGGAAAAGGAAAATATCTGAAGAAGTTACTTGCATGACGGAAGAAAGCTCTCCAGTTTTAGACATAATTTGGTGATCATAATATTTTAATAATGTTAGGTGTAGTTCTTATAAATCACTGCAGAAAAAAAATCATGGTGACTCCTTCCAAAACTTGTTTTTGGACATCAGATTCCTCTTTATAAGGATCAGCATCATTAACTCTAAAACTTTTCAGATCACGAGGGAGTCTCCTGAGTTCATTGGGCCTGAAAACGGTTGGAGGAAATTAGACTTTAGCTTTTTAAAGACAGATACCAAAACCTTAAGGGGACACAGATTTTTAAGAAACCTAAATTTAGAACTTGTTTGAAAGAACGATGTACCTCGATACAAGGAGTCAAACTGTGGAACGACCTACAAAACGATGTTAAAAATGTTAAATCATTACACATGTTTAAAAGAATGTTAAAGATTGGTTTTTTGAAGAAGTATGAAATAGTATAAAGTTAGAATATAGTATCGTTCAGTTGAGATTGATGATTGACCTTGTTTCTTGTTCTTCCTTTGTTTTCTTCCTTTGTTTTCTTTTTTTGTCACATAAGACAAATCAAAATTTTTTTTTCTTTTTTTGTTGTTTTCATCAATAGTTGAGAAAAAGGGGCAGATATTATAAGATTATTTTCTTCTTTCTGCTACCTTTCATTTCATTTTTTTGATAAATTTTTCTTTGTATTGAATGAAAGGAATAATTTTTCTTTGTATTGAATGAAATGAATAAATAAATAAATAAAAATAAATAAAAAAAATAAAAGTGTGACTCATTTACTCAGGTGGATCAAATACACACATCAACATCTTCAGCAACGGCTCATCACACTAAGGAGCTCTGTGCGCATATGTCAGGCAGATAATAACGGTGTGAGAGCGATCAATGGCACCAGAGCTGTCTCGCTAATCTGTTTAAAGTCATTCAGTGATGAAAATCAGAGCGTCTGGAAAAATAATCTCTGCAGAGAAAAAAAAAACACCAGCGCAGAACTCTTGAGGAATACAGAACATCAACCTCGTTTGATGACCATTTGAACAGTGGAAACTCACAGGGAAGAAAAAACACTACATCAAATGAATAATCAGATCATAAATAAGACATGAGTATATGGTGAATGTCAGCTGTAAAAAAACAACTAACAGTACAAGAATTGCTTTAAATGATGGCTGTTTAATGCACTTACAAACAGTCCAAACATAGCTCTCATTGAAAACGAATTAAGAAAGTTAAATTGTAAGGTTGAATTAAAGACTTGCACATGTTTAAGGGTCTGAAACTTAACACGGTCTTATGTTTTGCTGATTAATTTTTGTGACATTTGTATATAAATGAACATATTTGTTGTTCTTTTTTTGTTCTAACCACTCATATTTGAACAAGAATTCTGTCATTCTCACTTCACTGAAATCGTTTGAATAAATTCAAGGATTCCAAATCCTTTTAGACAGCACTTCCCCCAGAGTTGATTGTGAAATGATGTCCTTGATGACGGCTTCGTGACGGCTCAAAACGGCCTCAGAACAAAATTTGTGGTATTGAAAAATTCCGAATCCATGACACGCTATCAAAACAAGTTGTTAGGAAACATCATACATTTTTTGCTCCTTTTTTAAAACAATATCTGCATTTCTACAAATGGCTGGAAGAAGAATGTCAGATTTTCTTTGGTATTAATTCTAAATGTATTTCAATGAGTAATAACACCTTAAGTCAAACAGGTTAGAGAAACAGCCAGAGCCTGTATTTTATTAATTCCTTCTCCAGTTTAGGGGTCAGCAGCTGACCTTAAATCAGTCTTCAAACAATTCCACAGCTGCCCCATTGTGTAGTCATTCATGTATAAATCTCTTCATTCCTATTAATGCTGTTGTGATCCTCCATCACTCACAGTTTAAATTGAAGCTTTTCGAACATGTGCACTTGCAATTTGTCTCTTTTCAATCAGAACCTATTGAGAATGTGAGAGTGAGAATCATTTTTGTCAAACTGTTGATCATTATTAGTGCAGATGAGACTAAATATCATAAAAGGATCATGTGATGAACGCTGAATTTCATGGCAATCTGTCTGGTTTTACGCTCTGATATGAGAAGGCCTTCCTGTTTGGCTCTGGCGGTCATCAGTTGTCCTCATTGACCTCGCGCGTACTTTGTCCTTCTGCCTTCATGCTGAGCCAGTGGCACACAGGCTAATATGTGAGTCATATGCCACAAGGGATTGGATTTTGTGGTCATTTGTTTAAACAGAAACCTAATCGAGATGTTCACTCACCTGCCAATTATAAAACCCGTTTCATTTTCTAAGACCAGCACACTTAATACATGTGTGGTTTTTAGACTGAAATGGGGTTGCTTTCTGTTCAAAGAGCAGTCTTGGGTTAGTTTACATTTGACATGTGAGATCAGTGTTAAAGCACCAGGCGGGATACTGAATATGATTTTTTTAAGCTACACGTAACTAAAAAAAAAAAGCATCCACAATGAATCTGTCCATCTACCTGGTTTATTATTCTTGTTTTTGAAAAATTGCTAAAATAATTTGAAGTGCATGAAGCGCTCTGTCGATATGAAGTGGTGCTCTTATATCAGAATGTACCTTTAGTACCTATAGAATTATTACTTATATGCACATAAAATAAATAAATAAAACCCCAGCTGTCATTGGTCCTAAGCAGCCACTTATGGATCTTTCCACTAGTACCTACTCAGTGCAACACAACTAGGCTCCTCCCTGTATTTCTGCGTGTCCACTACCTGCTAGCCCCACTAAACAGTTCACATGCGGCAAGAGTAATCTCTGCAGGGAGATTTTACTGAGTAAAATAAATGATAATAAATAATAATAATAATAATAATAGTAAAATGAGAATTACTCATTCTAACTCACCTAAAAAAATACTTTTTTTTTTGCCAACAACAAACTTTGGTTAGTACTTACACATCTACAAACAAGTTGATGTACTGTAACTTACAGTTTGTAATAACAGTAATAAATTAAAAAGTGTGAGTTTTTTATAAAAGTCAAAAGATTTGGTGAGTCACAGGTGCTTGAGCAAAGAGTGTTGAAACCATTCCTAGTCTCCCTCTTTCACCATAAGCAAAATGATCTTACTCTTCAACAAAGTATTAACGCTATCCTTCTAATATCACAAAAGCTGACTAAATATTTACATGCACAAAAATATGACCATGTTTACATGCATTTGCAGCAGGCCTTTTAAGACTATTTAGCATTGGTAGCCTTAAGTTGAGTTTGGTTGGTGATTTAGGCGTTTTTTCAACTGTCGGATGACTTCTTTGCTTAGTCTGTTTGTGTGGGTTGTCCTGTCTCCACTTCCTTGCTCATCTGTACATTCATTACCTCTTACGCAAGCCAGGGTGTGCGTCCTCTCACCCCCACGATTTTACTGGTGGAGTTCGTTTGAGACTGGGTTGGCTAATCTGTGCTTTTGACGTCAACTTTAGTGGTAGAAAACACAAATGACTTTGAATTGGACAGATCTCTTAATGTCATGTATTTTGTTTTTATTTACAATTTACATTTATCTACAAAGTCATATAAGTGGGGTCAGTAAAATAGCTGCAATCACTAAGGGTGCCACCTTGGTGAATATCCATTAAAAACACATAGGTCCTGCAGCTTTTAAAGAGTTCTATTGTCAGAAAAAGAGAAAATGTGCTCCTTGCTTTGCTCTTTCTTTTTACAGTCTGTTAACCAGATGCAGTGGAAATGTAATCTTGCAGATGAGCAAAGGAACATCACTCTGGCTGCCACCACTTTCTCTGGGGATAAGCAAAGGAAGCACCACTTGTGTTTACCCTGTAATGCATTTCCTTATTTTTACTGTCAACTAGTTGATTGGATGGTGCAGAGGAGCCAAGAGAGAGCAGATGGTAAAGTAGCTTATACCGTGGCAAAAGTGTGTGTGTGGGTGTGTTTGTGTTTGTGTGTGTGCGTGCGTGCGTGTCTTCACACACGATTAAATTAATATCATAACTTGATCTGTGTTGGCTGCCATTTTCAGATCAAACAAATGGACACTGGTTTTTACAAAAAAACAAAGTCATGTGAAGCTTGTGAAGAACGGCTTCTTATATTGAAATGACCTGAAATCCAGAATTACAAGTGTCAAGGGCCAGCTTTTTGTCACCTGCAGATCCAATCAGCTTTTATTCGTCACAAAGACTCATCTCCCTTTCTTCTCCTCCCCTGACCTTATCTTTCGCTGTCTGCCTGTCAGTGTTGATGCAAACCCAAATGAACACAATATGCAGGGGAAGCTGGGTACCACATCCGCACACACAACAACCAATCCAATCGTGTCTACGCAGTGAAACTGCAGCCTCTCATAGCTTGAGAGCACTTTGTCTGTGCCTCTCAAACTTACAGATTTTAAAAGAACAAAGAGAGATCTGCAGCAGTTTTCACGAAACTTCACTTTTTCCGTGGTTTAGAGGCAATCAAACAAGAACAATCTTTCATGAATAAGAAATGCCACAGCTGACATGAGAAATGGAAGTCTTGCTCTGAAAGTCATTTATTAATTTTCTTTGGTTCTTAAATTGTAAATAAATCATTGTATCCAGTATATAAGTTAACTAATATTACATAACATCATAGAATGTTGTCAAATGCTTCTAAAACTTCAAATCTATAAGGGATATAATGTCCATTTATCTGATTCTGCCCTATATTTGTATTTACTTGTCCGTGACAACCACAACTTGGCAGAGGTTTGGAGAGATAAATATTATCACGCGAAAACTGAGACAGGCTAAAATTAAAAAAGCCTTTACGGACAATTCTAATGTTTCTACTCATTTAACTAGTCTAAGAATATTTTAGATGAAAAGGCTTCCACTGCCTGGAATTGGAGGATGATAAACAAAGTCGCTTGATTTTGCATTCCAGGCACCAGTTGATGCTTTTTTCGCCGTAGGCCCAAAGCTGCAGATGAGTGAAACAGTAAACCCTTAAGGCATATACACTGACTTTAAGGTTGTCTCCCAGCAGTTATTAACCCATGCCTTTTAGCCCAGAAGCGCTGCCATTAATTTGCTCCATATGCTCTAAGTCTCTGCAACTCCGTCTTGCACCACCATAGGTAATGAATACTGGTTGTAAACCTGACTGGATGTTGCCTCCATTTTCATTATTACGTTATTCAATCACTCGCTGAAGAGATGCTTGACTTGCTGGCAGCTTTGAGAAAATCGGTGCTCTCTGTGTTAGAAGGTGTGAGATTGTGTTTTGTCGGCACCTTTGTGTTTGGATTTCAAACCCATGAACCTATGGTCTAAAACACATACTAATTCAGTTTTCCACATGGCATGTTAACCCTTTTTTCTTGGAACAATAACAACCAGAATCAATGCTTTTTTCCCAGCTGGGTTTACACTTTATTACAGAGGTGCAATATTTTAAAAGGAAATGTCATAACACATGCTTAATTTAGGTATGACATACCTAAACCTAATTTAAGAGCTTGTTTAGGTTAGTGCACTTTGTCTAGTATATCCTATGACCGAGTATAATCACTGAAAAATGTACTCTACCATATAATTGAGCCGGTGTAAAATGTTTTTTTGTAAAGCTAAGATCCACCAGATTGTATAAAGATGCGTACTGGATTTGTGTCAAAAGGAGAGATGCATGTTCCCAATTTTCCCTTTGCACCATGATGAGGAAACTTTCCAAGAGAGATTTAGTTTAGTTTTCACCAATTGTTCTTCTGACTTAGACATTCCGACAGAGAAACAATGCGGAGGGTTGATGAGCAAGTAATTAAGTGCATTTTTCTTTTCAACAACATGGAGTTTAACTTCGTATGCTGCACCCAAGCTCCCTCACTTTCATAAGGTATACATTAAAACCACGAGGTACATTAAGTGGCTGTGTTTCGATTTCAATGTCAACCTCAAGAGCCACCTCTCTGTATTACTTCTTTGTTCATTCCACTTACTTATCATGTCGTTACACTAATTCCTGGGGTCCCATTGAAACGTATGTTACAGGTTTAGGTGAAAATATTTGTTAGTACAATGAATCCCCAAATAAAAACACCACTCCTAAGATGAGGCATTGTGAAGGGAGAGTGAGAAACTACTCACCCACCCTCCCTTCTTTACTTGGAATTCTTGCTGAGAATGTTAACGGCTTCTTCTTTACTACGACAGTAGCTGAGCTAACAGTTGTGAGTTTTTTTTGACGGAACCAAGTGTCTTAATAGTGGATTCAGACCCAAAACAAAAAGGAGCTCCCAATAGGGTGCAGCCAACAGACCTTTATCGGGAAATGTTTATATTTGTGTCTTGCTGGCTGTTGCTGATGCAAGTTCATGTGATGTGTAGAACTTGTTAATGTTAGAACTCCAAATTTTTGCATCCATTGTATGATTCAATCAAGTTAATGCAAACACTATGAAGCTCTTACTGAATTAACGAATAAGAAAAAAATACCGTAGTTTTATGTTTTTATCTTGCGAGGGAGATCGGTCATACAGAAAACATGGCACTCTGCAGACTGAGAGGCAAAGAGCTGCAGCTGCAGGGGCTTTATTCACCCCAGCAGGGCGCGATAACGGAGTGATGCTCTAAGGAGACCTTGTCTGTTACTGAAAGATGCTTTGCTCATACAGTGTTCTCTGGTGAGTTGTACAACTTTTACAAGAAGCAGATAACACTTCCCTGAGCCGAGAAAATGTGTGTATTAATATTTCCAACATAAATTGCAGTAGTGTAATCTAAAAACACTTCAAAGATACAACCAAAGACGTGTTAATCACTGGGTGAGTAGTGAGAGTGTAATTTGTAAAGATTGCCAGTCCATCATGGGGACCACAAACCCACTCCTACAGCCATCGATTTACCTCACACACATGTTTTTGGATGGTGGGTAGAAGCCAGATTGCACTTCAATGGGAGAACATGCTAACTCAAACCCAAGAACCGTCTTACTTTAAGGAAACAGTGCTGACTACAATTCAATTCAATTTTATTTAAATATATACAGCGTTGGGTAAGTTACTTTAAAAATGTAATCCGTTACAGTTACAAGTTACCTTGTTTAAAATGTAATTGTAGTGTAACTTTTTCGATTACTTTTAAAAAGTAATGTAACTAATTACTTTTGATTACTTTTTGATTACTTTAAGGTTTTAATGAGCATTAACCCATGATTCATTTTAGCATGTTATTATTAGCTATTGGCCGCAGCTAGCAGTTCAAGGCTAACGTCTTGTTAATGATCATAAACAGCGTAAATAAATACATTAATAAATCGGAGACAAGTCAGTCGTATCCGGATACAACATTTTAGTATCTATACTTTTTTAAGTATCGATACTTTTGACAACCCTAGTCTGAAATGTAGGACATGTCCGGGAAAAAGAGGAGTTGGGTAGGCTAGGTAGGCTAGGCTAGGTCATAGACATCGATAAACGTTTGTCATGCATCAACACCAAACAGTCAAATATTAGTAAATCAATACGCTTCGTCTATCAGTGAGTTGCATATTTCGCAAAGGTTTTTCTTTATATTTTTTTAAAAATGTAACTAAATTAGTAATTCTTAATATTTTCGGAAGTAACTGTAACTGAATTACATATTTTCTCATTGTAACTGTAACGAATTACAGTTACTCTTTTTTTGTAATTAAATTACGTAACGCCGTTACATGTAATCCGTTACTCCCCAACACTGAATATATATATACAACAAAAGTAACCAAACGTAGAATGGGAGCCAGAGCGTTCAGCTATCAGAGGCCTCTCTTGTGGAACCAGGTTCCAGTTTGGGTCCGGGAGGCAGACACTGCCTCTATTTAAGAGTAGGCTTAAGACTTTTCTTTAGGATAGAGCTTATAGTTAGGGTCAGTCCACCCGTAGTTATGCTGCCATAGGCCTAGGCTGCCGGGGAATTTTTAACGCACGTTACTAACCCGACTCTTTCCCTTTCCCGTAGTCGTGTGCTTCCTCGTCCCTCTCCTCTCTCCTCCTATCACTTCCTGCAAGTGTTCCTGGTTCTGGAGCTGTGGGGTCTGGATCTGTGGTTGAGAGTCTCCTCTCGCTGGCGAGAGGTGAGGTACACCCTGGACAGGTTGCCAGTCCATCAATGGGCCACACAGATACAAACAACCACACACATTCACATTCACTGCTAGGTGCAATTTAGAATTTCAAATGAACCTAACATGCTTTTGGACAGTAGGAGGAAGCCGGATTACCGGGAGTTAACCCACGCATTGGACACATGGACACTCCACTCAGAAAGATCCCGGTTCCCCGAGGACTTGAACTGGGAACCCTGTTCCTGTGACGCAAAGGTGCACTGATCATTCATGTCAAAGGAAATGACCTCTTGTATGTTTCACCGATGAGCTGTTAAGGAATGAGCTGATTCCTTAACAGTGAAGTTGTTCCAATTTTTGTTTGACCCCTCTGTATCATCTTAACACTAGGACTACCAGGGAGGGGTCAATTTACCTTTTTACCTAAAAGCCCCACAAGAGGGTCATTTGACCCTTTGGACCTCCTGCGGACACTCCTTTTGTTGTGGAAATGTGGCTGTTAGCAGCTCATAGCTAGGGCATGTACCTGAGGATGGGCTTGGTCCAAATGGCTGGAACCCGTATGTATCGGGAGACAGATACGCGGAACTCCCCAGTTGCTGATGTGATGCCCCGCAACAGATTCCAATCACTTTTGACAACATTACATTTTATGAACAATTCAACAGTGTCAGAGACTGAAAAGAGGGACAAACTCTGGAAAAATTCAGACCATGGCTTGAGCGTCCAATCACTGCACTGTGGAACTATTGATTACACTATGGAAATACTGACTTGAAATATGTCTCATTTCTTTTACTTCTATATCTCTATATTATATCATAAATGTATCTGTCAACACTCTTTCCTGGTCATGTTAATTTTGTCTGCCCCAACTGACCTAGTATGTTTTTTTGCACATTTTTTTGCAACTCTTAGAATGTTCTTTGCACAATTATTTTTATTACTCTTACTTGTACAGAGCCATTTGCAAGGATGTACTAAATGATTGAGACATGTACAAAAGCATTTGAAATTTGATGAAAGTTATGATAAATGCCATTCTGTTGTGAGGAACTGCAAATTAGTTTTGGGATTTGTCTATGTTTTGAGAATGACATCTCAATTTCAAGAAATGAGCCAAACCAAGGGAGAAAAACTGTAAGACACTGGGAATAAGCTGTCTGTCCCTGTTTGTCTGTGGCTGTTACCACTGTAAGGTGTGACCCCCTCACCCCACACACGGCCCATAACAGCCTCGTTACCATGACAACATGAGTGATTAGTGTATTCGGGAAAAGCCGCCGGGTCAATTGACCCCTCTCTGGTAGTTCTAGGTAGGCAGAAAGTAGTGTTAGTAGTGTTAATTCCTATAGGAATTCCTATGAGTCTTCAATTGACCTAAAATACATGTTTTTGCACAGTGGGAGCAGTCCACTGCATAGCCCCATGTCAAACCAGATGCCAGTTAAAGATATTAAATATCGACAAAAGTAATCAAACGTAGAATGGGAATCAGTTACAATTAAGAAAATCTACAATCACAAAACTGAATGACAAATAAGGGACTAAATGTGTTTTTCTTTATTTATCTGTGTGCCGACCTCTAGACAAAGGCATCAGGCACAAATGCACTATCCAGATGTTTAAACCACAGCACCACCTGATGGTGCATAGTATGTAAAACATCCTATAATTGCCCAATGGTTGAACTAAAGCCATTCAGCTGTTGTGAAGAATATAGATTTGACTGTTTCTGAAATATAAGTTCTTAGTAATTAAAGCTTGGTAGGAAATATCACAGTAACCATAGCTAGGAACCATGACCACATTGATATATTCTCCATTTTCCTCACAAAGGTTTAGAAAAGGTCACGAGTATTTATTCAGTTTATTGTGAAAGTTAGTTTTTAAGTAGTTCACGGTTTAAATAAACACTGCAGTTTAAATAAGCACATTATTTTCTGCCTCAGTATCCTTCCAGACAAAGATTTTTAATTTAATTATGTATTACTCATCAGCTCTTTCTTAAAATGGTTCTTTTGCATAGATAAAAGTATAATGTCCTGCAGAGAGCAACGTCACAGCAGTTTTCTGGACACTTGCCGCACAGGTACAGCCCTTTCTGTGGAATGTGGAGGAAGCTGGACAGACGTAAAGCGAAAGAGCCACAGAAGAGGTCCCTTTACGTTTTTCAAAGTCTGAGAAAATAGTCGAATACTCACTGTTTTACAAGTTAAAGTTGCTATTAGATTCTGCGTTTAAACTTACAGTGGCATGGTCCTCTCCTGTCACAAAGTCTGTACATGTAGCAACAGAGGATACTTTTAGCTGTGCATATTAGTCAGCAATTTCACTTCCTGTCAAGATATTGGATGTATCCACTAAATTACAAATAGAGGTAGAAATCCTGTCAAATTTTTGACAATTTTTTTTCTTTTGAAAGAAAAGAATAAGAGCTCAAGGATTTTGGCTCTAGGCACTTTTTATTGGGTGAATTCCTGAAGTCTAATGAATGCTAATGAAATCTCACAATGCCTATCACGCATCAGGAGCTCATGAAGAAAATGATAGTAAAAGAATTAATCATTTGTATTAAAATTTTGAAAGACCACTTAACATTTGCTCGGCTAATGCTATGAGCTCTCATTAACGAGGTTTACTGTTTTCCCAAAGAAGAGGGTGTTATAGAGCATTTATGCTTGTGGGTTAGTCATGGAGAAATGCCAACTTAAAAAAAGGATTTTTAAATCCTTTGATTTGATATATATTCAAGCGAAAGTTATCATCTACCACATTTCAGCAATTTGTTAATACATATGACAAACCTGCTTTTCAGAAAACCCCTTTGTAGAATTAATTATGTAGAATCTGAGATGAGTCATTTGAGAAATTGGTACTTCATTTTTTCACCCAAGTTATTCAGAAAGTTCTTAAATCCGTTTTGCACACCACCAGGACTATTGCCAGCCTGTAGATGGCGTTCTGGAGCACAGTTGGCTGTACATTTCCACACACCTAGGTTCTATCCAGAGTCATCAGTGAGGATTATAAGAGCTGTTTCTAGCAGTCCGATGCCTGAGAGTTAACCTTAACTGGTAACGCCAAGCACTCTGCGCTCCTTGACATGTGTTCCCTGAATAGTCTCTTAATGATACAAAACTTACCTTCCAGTCTTTTTCCCTGCTCGTTCCCAGGTTGAATCCAGATGGTACACTGGATTCCATTCCAGCTCATTTACCTACAAGTTCCCTCGTCATTTCGAAACCCCGACCGGTCCTGTTCTTTCCCCCGCCATGCTCACGGATCCTTTGGTAATGTCTCTGGACCTCTGGCATTCAGTGAATGGGATATCATACCTCCTGGACCCCACTGACACTCCCTCCAAGAAAGTAAGCGTGTTCTGAACACACCTCCAGTCTTTGTAAGCACTCTTACTCGCCTCTACTCATCATCCTATTCTGAACCATTTGCAATCCCGCTTCCACAACCTCTGCTCCAGGGTCCGGATCTCATACTTAACCACAACTCGATTCTCATTGAGGAAATTCAACTTTTTCTGACATCTACTTTCTAAAATATTTCTGCATTTGGGTCAGGCAGCTACCTAAAACCAAGAGTTGAGCTAACAAAGTGATCATTTGATGCATCTCTCATATGATATAGATATGGACCCATTTCATATCACCGTGATTTTCAAAATGAAAAAATGCAATCTCATAGCGGAAAGAGCATGGATACAATCCAATCAATTGTCACTGCCCAAGGGCAGTCTGTCTAGAACCCTTCAGGCTATCCAATTGATAGTGTTTTCTGCTGACAGAGAAACTAACGCAGGGGAAAACATAACCTCCTTTGCAGAGGAAATACAAGCTTAACTGTGAGTTAAATGAAGGCATTTATAGGCAGTTTTGACACGTCAGCTTATGTAATGTAATCAATAAATATCTATATATAGCATATAAACACATCAGCCTGTATGAAACTCCATAAATCAAAATGAAAGCCCTATATCTCTTCTCTGTGTACAACTCTAATATAACTTTATGAACAAATAAATTATGAATAAGTCAAGTACATCATGCTTAATTTTAAGTGTTGTCGGTCTTTCTGATCAGTGTTATTTGGCGGAGGAGGGTGGTACAGTGTGGATTGGACCAGGATTAAAGTTACTCCATAATTTGCATTAATGGCAACAATGGTTCAGAATTTGTATTGACGTTGTAATATCATGTAAGCTTTGTTGGCCTTATTTCAAGAGAAATGTATGAAATTGGAAAACATTGTGGCATACAAGTCATTCAATAATCCTATCCTTTCCAGAACCTCAGTTTTTTGCAATCCACCCATTTCCTCATCAATGTTTTTTTGCTACAAATGTTTGTTTACAACAGAGCTCTCGAAAAAAAACTGCAGTCCAGAGACTGTGTAACAATTATAAAAAAAAAAACATTAAAAAGAAGGACAAACTATATATTTATACAGTTCATACATATACAGTTCATAGTGCACTTTTGATTTACAAATGTACAAATGGTAATGTACCCAAAGAATCACTCACAGACATGAGAAAGCAAACGTTGAGTATTTACAATCCTAGACATAAACTCATCTAGTTTGATAGGGTTCACAAGCTAAATATACACAAGACAGTTAACTTTAAGGGAAAAGGCAGAACAGTCATCCACTGTCATGATTGTGGTGCCATCAACTTTCAAAAGGTCTGAACTTCTATCTGGATGTCTGGCACAATTCAATACTTTTCCACCCACAAATAATTATGGTGATGAGACAGTCTTCACAAGAAATATGCTGGTTGTACTTGATTTTATCAATAATATATATATATATCAATTATATTACAGATATTTGCATTGTTCCATTAGATTTCAATGTATCATATTTCCCTTCCACCTTCTTGTCTACACCTCTGAAAGCTTCATCTCTGGAGGCTTCAACATGGCCGTTTAACCAATGGCTGATCTCTTTGTTTACTAATCTCTGTTAACAGGAAAGAACAGTTAACTTTAAGGCACAATGTCCAACACCATTTCTGTTAGAATATTTTAGACTGGTTGACATTTGCAAGCAAGCCAAGTAAGAATGGTTTCCCGTAGCATAACATTGGAATAATCCTTCTAGTGTCCACTGTTATTGTGGTAAAATGCTATTTTCATTCAAACAATTTATTTTATACTTGCTCATTTGACTAAATCTGGAAAACCTTTTTAGTTGAAATAGACCAAAACAATTTTTAATAAAATTTACCAAAGCACCAATAGCTTAAAAGGGTTAAAACCTAATAGTAGCTTGCAAGTACTCTTTAAACATTATCAATCCTAGATAGAGATAAATTATTTTAGACAGTTTTACCTTTCTATGTTCTTCATATGCTAAGTGAAAAGCATAAAATAAATACAAATAATTAAAAAATGAAAAAAAATAAATAAATAAAATAAATAAAGTACAGACAAACTGAGCTACATGACACAAATATGCCCTTTGTATTAAAAAGAAAACATTGTCATCAAAATGACATCACATATGTCATTAGGTGTGATATAAAGGAGTATTATGTCTACACCTTCTATGTGTCCAGTGTTTGCCCTCACAGAGTGGTTGTAGAGTGCTGCGCCGTGAGTGTGCGAAGCCGGTGAGGCTGAGTGTGAGAGTTCTTGTGTATGAGGCTGTGAACAGCAAGTCTATATCTGGCCGACATCAGGTTGTAGAGTAACGGATTGACAGCAGCACTGAGGTAGAAGAGTACGGACGACACGAGATTGAAGTACTGCGACAAATAGTACAAAAAGTACATGTTCGTGTCAGGTTGTGTGAGTGTGTCATTGTGGTGTGTGACATTTGGGGTTTCACCAGTGTGCAGATCGGTGGGTGCTGCAGTGTTTGGGATTGGAAAATGTGTGTGAGTAGTTGTGACATTTTGTGATCTTACAGATATTATCACTCTGTGTCGCCTACCGTTTGTACTGTTATGCACTGGCACTTTTGTGTTTGTGTCTGGTGAACATTTACCATGCTTTGTGTTAACATGTGCCGAATTATCATGCGTTTCCTTATGTGAACTTTCCTCAGTTCTTGGATGCATGTTTTGTGTACTTGTGTCAATGTTTGTGTTTTGCAGCTCTGTTTGTGTCATGGTATAAGAGGTCACTTGTTTATAGGTCCCCACATGGCTGCTGTGTGTGCTGATGTCTTTGGGCTCTACGCACATGTCACAGACTCTTTTATTTGCCTCTGCGAGGGTGTGAACCATTCTCCTTCCAGGACGAGTGTCTTCGGAGAAGTGTGCGTCAGAGTCCGAGCGGCTTGTGGGTTTGGAAGCGGAGTGCGTGTTGATATCTTCGCTGTCAGCGCTGACGTCAGTGAGCATGTCAATCTCGAAGTGTGAGTTTGTGTCTGTGGAGATTTCCTGTTTTCCAGCACCAGTGCCGAGAGAAAGAGAGAATATGGTCCGACCAACATGAAAGGGCAGCCAGCACAACACAAACGCCAGGACAATCACGCCTGGGAGAGGTTAGGAGACAAAGAGACAAAGAGATTTATGAGACTGGTGCAATGTGTATAGGCTCCAATAAACACTTTGTAAATAAGATGCAGGAAAAAAAACTACATGTCTGTCGTCCAATCAAAACCAACCTTCTCTCATCCTTTTTCTCATCCCAAATGAATACATTTCAACCTCTTCAAAATATTTGATAAACACTCTACCAGTGTGTGTAGTGCTTATGTTAAACATTGCAGTGTCCAAGCATTGTTAAATGTGTGAAATGTTTAAAAAAATTATTTAAGCCTAGCTTATGACTTGATTCCAGAAAATAACATGGACTACTCAGGCGAAAGCGCAACTGGGGGGAGGGCTCTAGTCTTGTGAATCGTGGCCTTGGAGAAGCTAGCGCTGCTAATTCATAAACTGGAAGCAGGGATTTGAAAGCCCTGTACTGATGTTTCATGAGGCAACTAACCTATTGTCTCAGTTGGTTACTGGCACACATGACTTCAAACAAGCACAAATGATGTAAACTATTTTTCAATGGAACCAAAAAAGCAGTTTATTGTGATGATCAAAGTCCTGCTAGTTAGCACGGCATCAAAAATTACTTTGCTATATTCTTTTTTTTTAAATAGCTTTGGTCGAACATTGTATTTCTGTTAGCTTCTCTTCTACTCTGTGCTCATTCAATGAATTCCCCCAAAAAGTTCAATCGATTTGCACATTTTTGTCTTGTCATTGTTACATAAATTTGTTTTAAATTGCAAAGCATCCACTTAAAATGACAAGTTAACGCTCATTCACTCAAAATAAAAAGGGAGGTGCTACAAACTACTGTGCTCTGCTGTAATAAGTCCAGGTCTTATATTCAGATTGTTGTTTATGTTATGGAAATGTTATCTTTTGCACCGTTCACAGTCTCCTGTCACACTAGAAGGTAAACAAAGTATGAGTGGGCTGCTAGCTGAGACTGTCTCTTTTGCAGTGGGCTTTCAAGAAACATTTACTATTTTTTTATTCCGACCTCTTTTATTCCACCATTCACAAGAGGAATATGCTGTTACCAACATTGTTTGATATAAGAATCATGAGTAAAAATGAAAATATGGAAATACCTCTGAGAAGCAGAGATATTTATAAAATCTTTTGGAAGCCTAATGTACTTCATGGTGGAAGAAAAGTGAAGAGACGATATGAAAGCAGTTTCCAAAACATCGGTGGGTAAATTGCCGCACGATGTTGCAGCCTTCCAGGGTATGCAGTGTTGGTAACCGTTCAGAAGAATTATATTTTCTTAACTTTCCCCATTCTCGCGTTTGGACAGAATGTAATGCATGAAAAGTGCAAGTGTGTTTTTCCTCCTCACCCAGCATCTTTACAGTGTTGCGATGACTCTGATCTCTTCGGCTGCTTTTTGGACGAAGCCACAGAGTCCGTCCAATCAAACTGTACACCAGTCCCAAGATGCAGAGGGGTATCAGGAAGTACAAGTTAGAAAGAATCATCATGGCCGACAGCAGGCCAGAGGAGATGGCGTAGTGAGTGCAGCGGCACTCTCTTCTGTCAATCCTTCTTTCACGGCCTCCATAAAAATTCCCTTCTCTTCCTCCCCCCTCATCTTCCTTCATCTTATTTTGATGATCTCCCTCAAACACCATTTTCACCTCCTCCTCACTGCCCTCCTGGCCTGCTCCTTTCTCATCTTTTAGTTTATCTATGTCCTCTTTTGCTTCACTTGGCCTACCCTCCCCTTTGTCTTCCAACAACAATTCACCAACTCCTTCACTCCAGTCTTCTGTCTGTTTCCCTCCAAACTTTATTCCGTCTAATCCCGGATCCACCAGGGCAATTTGTGCACTTCCTCTTTCCCCTCCGCCTACCATTAAACCTCCCTGTTCTCCATCCATTCCCATCCACCCCCCTTCCTCCCTCCATTGGCTGAATCCAAATTCCTCTCCTCCTACCTCCTCTACTCCAACCATGACCAGCACGGGCGCAGCACTGACGGCCGCGCCCAGCCAAAGGCAGCCGATGATGGCCCTCGTCCTGCGCCGCGTCACCAGTGTCTTGGCTGTGATTGGCCAGCAGACAGCCAGGTACCTCTCCAGGGAGAGAAAGGTGATGTGGAGAATCGTGCAGAAGGTGCAACACTCTGAGAGGAACATTGTCATCTTACAGGCAAGGTCTCCTAAGATCCAGGGTCTTGGTCTCCAGAGCTGTGACAGACAGGGAGATGTGTTTGATTAGATAACCGAACGCCTTCTTTGTTTGCACCAAACCTGCCAAACGAACAGGGCAAGGCAAGGCAAGTTTATTTGTATAGCACATTTCACGTATAAGACCATTCAAAGTGCTTTACAAAGAGTTTCAAGGCGGAAAACAAAGAGAGAAAATCAATCAACAAGTGAGGGGTGCAGATAAAATGCATTCAGTCTTCCGTTTTCAGCCTGGATTTAAACATTGTCACGGTTGAGGCCTGTCTCACCTCTTCAGGAAGACTGTTCCAGATTTTAGGAGCATAAAACTGAAATGAAGCTTCTCCTTGACTCTGGGCACCATCAGGAGGCCAGAACCTGAGGTTCTCAGAGTCCAAGCTGGTTCATACTAGGGATGGGAATCTTCACCACCAAGGCGATACGATACACATCTCGATACACAGCCAACGATTCGATACATTCACGATTCATGGAATTTCTAGTGATAAGATTCGATACGATTCTCCAACCTCCTGCGATCCGGTGCGATACAGAACGATCTAAATTTAAAATGCTGCGATACAGTGCGATACGATACGATACAATACGATGCGATGCAATGCAGAAGAAAAGTACACCATGGACTACATAGTTCAAGTTATGGCACGCAAGCTAACTGTGCCTTTTATTTTGAAACAAAGGAAGTGCAACTTAGAGAGTGATTGTCTCTCTGAAACTTTACAAGTGTAAACTTCAAACAAAAATAAGATGTAAATGTATTATCTCTGTTTCGTTTTCCTCCATGCTAACGTGGTTTCTAGCTTGCGCCTCTGTCCTCTTCCAAAGCGAGTTTAGACCCTCCTACTCGCGCGAGGCTTGGGGCGAGACTTGAGTGGCAGAGAGACTAGCATGCACGCCGTAGGCAGGCAACAGGGATGGAAAGAAACGCAACTAAAACTCAAAGACACGTTTCTAAAAAGTTATAATAATAGAAGATAATAATCGGTTTGTATCGATGCAGGTAGTTTTGATACGATGCATCTGGAGTTTATGTGCGGTTTTTACCGATGCAGACGTTTGCAAATCGATGCAACCGTATCGCACAGGTCGTTCCGATGTTCCGATACGCATCGGTGAATCTTGCCATGCCTAGTTCATACGGCTGAAATGTATTTTGGCTTTTGACCATGAAGAGACTTAAACACAAGCAGGGCTGTTTTAAAGTCTATTCTCTGAGAGACAGCAAGCCAGTACAGGGGCCTGAGCAGTGGACTGATATGGTCGTATCTCCTGGTTCTGGTCAGAACTCTAGCAGCAGCATTCTAGATGTTCTTACGGCTCGTTCAGAGAGCACATAACTCATAAAACTCATCAACGACTCAGTTCCAGAATATGATGATCAAACCAGTTTTTTTTATTTTCATCCAGCAACATATTTCATCAATCCATCTATCCATTTTCTACACCCTCTTAGTCCAATTCAAGGTCTTGGGGGAGCTGGAGAATACCCCAGCTGTCAATGGATGAGACCCAGAGGATCCCTGGAGTGGGCACTATCCCATCACAGGGCTTTTAAACCATCAATTAACCACCAACGCTCCTCTTTAGACTTGTGTAACTGTTAAGGATCCGATTTATTTTGAAATAAGAAAATAAGTCAAGTTAATATTCTTTTTTTTCTGGCACGCCAATTTAATTGCGATACAAGGTGCAAGGTAGGATATTAGCAAATCCTCGTTACGAAACTTGTTCAGACCCACTTCTGACTATTTTTGGCAGTTGCAAACACATTTAGCGCAGTAAATAGAAGGCTAGAGAAAAGTAAATTGATTGTTTAAATTGTTAACAGTATTATTTATTAGTTAAAACTTCTCCTGGAGTAACATTTATGTTTTTATCTGTGACATCACACATATATTAAACAATAGATAAATATCTAGACATAGCATGAAATGAGTAACATACACAGTACCCATTTCTTTTTCTTCGATCCAGCTGGTGTGATATTTCTAATTTCGTGATTAAGTTAACAATTTTTTTTTTGGCTCAAGAATTTAAACTGCTATTTTTGCAGAAAATTGGGTATATTATGTATAGATCTGTTGAAGTAAAGGACGAATCTGAATCTAGGACTGAAAAGAGAACAAGAAAAGAATGACTCAAAAGACAAACTGAATAAATGATTAAATGATTCAACAGTTTTCTGCTTAACTCCCAAAGCAGCAGTCACATCATCTGAAGTTTCCCTCACTGTTTAAAAAAAGTAGTTTCCCTCACTATGAAATAAATGGTTCAAGCAGGATTGGCCAGTTTTTTGCCAATAAACTGGTCAATACTGCCTTTACCATTGTTCTTATAGCTCTTGAATCTTGCTCTTGTTTCCCAGTTCAATATTGAACTCTATGGTCTCTTATTTGTATAGTCTTGTGTTCCAAATCCGTTTTTCAATAATTAGTTTAAGTTGTGCCTACTGTTTCATTTTATGAAACAAGAGAATCCTCCATTTTCTCCAGCCAGCTTCCTTTCACCATTCTCCTTGTCATTTCTAACAGAATATATCCAAATCCTCCTCAAAATATTTCAAGCCCACTATGTTTTAAGTGAAATATAATAACCATAAACTCCACTGTTCATAAGACAGTGCACACTTTAAATGTTCATCATGTGATGTTATGTACCCTGAGATCAGGGTATTGTCATTTTGCAAGAAAAATCATTTAAGATTGACATTATATGATTCTGAATGACAGAATTGTTGAATTCTGCATTTTTTCAAAGACGCTAGGTAGAATCCAACAATAACTTAATTAAGTTGCCGAGCTGAACTTTTCCTGTTTCTCATTCAAAAGGGAAACCTGTTATGGTAGCTCATTAAACAGATCAGTACCTTGGGTTGATTGTATGTTGCCAAGGCCAGCATGTACAGTATTTAGAAAGGTTCACATTGTGTATGTACCTTATATAGATCCAGAGGTAGAAGCAGGAGTATCAATAGATCACTGACAGCCATGCTGCTGAGGTACAGGTAAGTAGAGCTTCTCATGTGAGGACGGAGCCAAACCACCAGAATGGTTAATATGTTCCCAAGAAGGCCAAATAACATCAGTGGAATGTAGATCACAGTCACACAAACTGAAAAGACAAAACAAATAGGTCATGCTGTATAGAACTGGTTTATGCACATCGTTCTGACATTATATTGGAAGGATAGAAAGTATATTTCATGGACCCCAACTGAGGGATTGGTAGCACCTTACAATACTAAAACAAAAGAGTGAAATGGTAAAGTAATTTCCTCTTGCTAAGAGTTAGACGGGAGTACTAATAGCCTACCAAAGCTAACAGTAGGTGGGTCTCGCTTATCAAGTGGCATCTAGACTATCTGACTTCGTTGAAGAAATAGTTTGGATATAATAAAAGGTTTAATTGATACTTTAGGCTGCTGTTTTAAAGCCAATCAACACAATTTATAACAGTCCTTCCAGCAAATACAGCTAAATACATGTACATTCAGACGTTCTTTGTTTATGAAGCCACCAATTCTTTTAAAAAAAGCAAGAGGGGTGGTTGGATAGAAACTTCTAGACACTTTCAACCAACTCTTTCAACTCTTCCCTTCCTGGTTAGACATCAACCATCATTACATGATTTCAGTTTGTGGTTAGAACCATCGCCTCACAGCAGGAGGTTCTGGGTTCAAGACCCAGGGGGAACCAGGAGTGTGCATGTTCTCCCTGCGTGGGTTCTCTCCGGGTTTTTGGACTTCCTCCCACCGTCCAAAAACCTGCATGTTCCAAATTCCAAATTTCCCTGCTTCTTGCCCATTGACTACTAGGATAGGCTCCAGTCACCCCCCGACCCCATTTGGGAATAAGTGGTTCAGAAAATGGATGGAAGGATTTCAGTTGGACAGGGATCATGACTAGTTCTAAAAGATGACCGTCACCCACATAGGTGGAATTTTGCTGATTAAAACATAAATGAAGGAGAACACAATCACAGTTGGGGTTAAGAGAAATTTTCTTTTGACAATTAACCCACAAGGAATAATAAAGTTTATTAAATTAAGTTGAATTTAGTCATCCATCCATTTTCTACACTGCTTAGGGGAGCTAGAGCCTATCCAAGCTGACGGTGGGAAAAAGGCACACAGATACAAACAACCACACAAATTCACTCCTAGTGGCAATTCAGAATTCAATTCACCTAAACTGAATGTTTTTGGACAGGGAGCAGAAGCCAAAGTACCTGGATAGAACACAAGCAGACATAGGGAGAACGTGCAAACTCCACATAGAGGGGACACAAACCAGGAACCGTCTTGCTGTGAAGCAACGGTGCTAACCACCATGTTGCCTTTGAATTTAATGGAATTTAACTTCATTAAAACAGACTTTGTTGAACTTAATCAATTGACCATACTGTCATGCATGCTATTTTGATCCAAATTGTTGCAATCACAACCTGCAGAGTCAAGTCATAATTACAAATTGGAGCCATACATTTTTATATGAGTATAAAAGATGAATCTGAGATAATGAGAAAATTAACGATGTTATGTAAAGAGAAATTAATGTGATGAAGCGGTGATGAAGCGGTGATCAGTTTGGGGTGGTACTGAGGGCTTTATGCTGCCTGCTCAAATACAGCTGAGATAGGCTCAAACCCTCCTAAGACCCAGAAATGGATTAAAAGTAGGCATAGTATGAATGGATGGATGGATTTTTTAAATTGTACAATTCAACATAAAACATACTTGCTATAAATTATTGAAATCCTGCAAAAGTGAGAGCAAATTGATTGCACTTGTTCCATATATTATTAGCATATTGTTGTGTGTGTGTGTGTGTGTGTATGTATGTGTGTGTGTGTGTGTGTGT
>JABUIW010000193.1:626501-648664 GCA_013363375.1 Menidia beryllina | reverse complement strand
GGTACCCGGATGTAGCCTATCCAGCCCCGGGGGATCAGTTCAGTAGAGCGGCTATTGCCTCTGAGACGCTACCTGGATGTAGCCTAACCAGCCCCGGGGGATCAGTTCACTATGTGCGTGTGCTTAAACATCTGTAACAAATCATGTGCCCGCTTTAAGAGCACGGAGCAGCGCGAGGCAGCTTCACTGGTTCTCCGTTTAACTTGTTGATAAAGTGCGGACTTCAAACTAAATACCAGTTTTTAAATAGTGTTGATATGCCCAGTAAAACCAGGCTTTTCTCAGGAACGTGTCCGCACACCGGAAGTGCCTGCAAACAAAACATCTGACATAATACTCCCTTTCCCATTAGTGGAAAAAGCCACCACATCAACCAGTCAGGCAATCACATTATTTGGTTACTGGGGAACAGGGGGAAGTTGTGAACTGTGACAGCCATATATATATATTTGTCTATGTATCCGTAGACATGTCTATGGCTCTGCTGCAGGGAAACGCCTCTGCAGGCTTTTCTGGGTATTGCACTTTTACTTTGAAGAAGTTGACCGAGGTGACATTTTCCTCACAGGCAAAGCAAAATCTGAGGGTAAATGATCAATTGTTGTTCCTTTAACATGTTTAACTGGTAAAAATCATCTGTTGTGAAAAGAAATCTGCATTAAATAGTCTGTTCCAGAGTTCAATAAACAAACTTAAGCTCAGCTGAACTGGAGCAGGAGGGAATCCTCCATTTTATCGGGCATCTGATCTGTGGCCTCCAGTGGCAGAATTTACTGGAATAGAAACATACAGATTTCTATTCAGCTGTGGGGGATTTTCATAAACACTCTGAGAGAGAAAAAGCTGAATATTGTGGATTTAAACTAGATTACTACCTCTTTAAACTCTGGGAGATTTCTAAATCTGCAGAATAGAAGTCCCAAGGTCCTAAAACAACAGATGTTCTGTAAGGAGCTGAAAAACAGCTGCTCTGTCAGCAGGACCAAGGCTCTATTTTATGAACCAGGTTTTCTGAAAACTCTGAGTATGTTAACTCTGAAATTAGGAAATTCTGAGTTTTCTGTTTCACAAAAAGAAGTTTCTCCACATCCATAGCAACAAGAACTAACCAGGTCTGAGCAGGTTTTTTTACTCAGCCACATAACAACAGGGTCTCCATAAAAAGTCAACATCACCAATTTTGTATTAAGTATGTACATGCATTTTTTATTAGATTTTTTAAATGTAGAAGTACATCATTTTAATCTGTAAATCTAGTAAGTCTGTAAGTCTACATCTGTAAATGTATTTCTGTTTTTTATTTGAAACTGTCAGGACTTTTATCAAAGAAGTATTTATGTTTTAAGGGGTAAATGTAGTGACTGCTGGTTAAACGCACTTAAATCTCCACCCTCTGGTTCTCACTGCAGAAGGTCTGAACGTTTGTCAGCCTCTCAGGAACACGCTGGCACCATCTTGAATCTGTCAAAGCCAGAACGGTTTAAGTCCTACTTAGTTCTGTGCTTGGACCAGTTCTTTTACCTTTTGGCCTGCTTCCATTAGGTAACAGAATTGGTCATGTAGAAGAAAATGTGACATTTGGTCCATATGCAGTTGTTCAAATAAGATTCACATCAAACATTTCCTCCTAATGTGCTTTCCGCTCTTTGTGTGACCAAGTTAGAGAAGCTTGTGGACTAGTTTTAAGGTGCAGCTCTTAGGTCATCATATCTTACAATATGTGGACTGTGACTGTGGGGACATCTTATCCTGGTAGTGAAAGAAAGCCCAGAGATTGGTCTCTGCTGGCAGCATTATCAGGTCAGAACCCCCCATTATCTAGTAGGTAACTGGCTCAGAACACAGGTTTCCCTTTGTCTCCCAACAGGAAGTGTGGCTGTTTGCTATACGTTTCCCTTCATAGCAGTCTGGTGAGAATGTGAGTCAAGTGTATCTGCATGTGTTTCCCAATGAAAGTAAATTTAAAACAGGACAGTTTCTTTTCACATTGAAATCTCTGCTTCTCAAGATAACAGGTTTATTAGTTTGTTATATTTCATTTCATGTGAGTCTGGTAAGCCTGGAAGGTTCTTTATGAAACACAGAAAAGTTTCTCTCCAGTCAAATGGAAAGTTTTCTGGTTAGTAGGATAAAATCTCATGTTTGTCATAGATTCTTGTCAAGATCAGAATTTTTTCCACTTGTTAGCCTGTGTGACTTCTGTTCATAGTCTGCTTCCAGAGTTTTACATACTTTGCATTCAGTCATTGGCAGCTTACTAAAGGTTGTTTGGCTAGAAAAACACTGGATGGGTTGCATGGAATCTTCTCTTAGGTTTGGTCTCAGCGCCTGAGCATGTGCAGGTGACATTATAGAGGCTCAGCTCCCTTTAACAGGAAGAAAACCCAGAATTAGACACAGTAATGAAGTCCATCTGCCTGAGCCGGTTGGTGCCTGTGCTGAGCGTTGTGTGCATCACCGTGTGTGGAGTTTTGCTCTCAGGTCCAGGACGTACTGAACTTCGTTTTTACTGGGCTTGGACCTTCCTCCCAGCTTTCTTTAACCAGGTCCAACACCCCACGTGGTTTCCTGCCAAACAATAGCTCAAAGGGAGAAAATCCCGTGGAGGCCTGGGGTACCTCCCGCATTATGGTTATCTTAATTATCGGATCATGGACTTCAAAGTCTTATTCAGACGCTCCACAAGGCCGTCAGTTTGTGGGTGGTAAACACTAGTCCGAATCGACTTGATGTCCAACAATCCGTAAAGCTCTCTCAGTGTCCGTGACATAAATTGAGTGCCTTGGTCAGTCAGGATCTCTTTCGGGATCCCGACTCGGGAGATGACCTGAAACAGTGCCTGCGCCACACTCTTTGCAGAGATGGTGCGGAGCGGCACTGCCTCCGGATATCGGGTTGCGTAATCCACCAGAACTAACACAAACCGATATCCGCGTGCGCTCCGGTGGAATGGCCCGATCAGGTCCATCCCGACCCGTTCAAACGGGACCTCCATCAGAGGAAGGGGCCGTAGAAGCGCCCTCGGGATGGCCGCTGGATTAACCAGTTGGCATTCAGGGCAGACCACACACCAGCGGCGCACGTCTGCCCGAATGCCTGGCCAATAAAATCGGGCCATTATCCGGTTTAGTGTTTTGTCATACCCCATGTGGCCAGCCATTGGGTTATAATGAGCCGCCTGGAAAACAAGTTCCCGGCGGCTTTTAGGTACCAACAACTGGGTAATCACCTCACTAGTCTGAGTGTCACGACTCACTCGGTACAACCTGTCCCTGCACAATGAAAAGTGGGGATATGTCAGCGGTGTGTCAGGGTGCACCCTGTGACCATCAATTCTTATCACTTGGTCAAAGGCACAGCGTAGAGTGTCGTCATGAGACTGCTCGAGTGGAAAATCTTCCATGGAGTTGAACACAGGAACTAGCGGAGCCTCCGGTGGAGGAACCGTCAGCTCCCCCTCCCCGTCTGCAGTGTCGGACGACCTCGCGTCACCACTGAGCACAGCGCACATATCCCATGTCCCTGTCGGCCGTGAGCGCACCCCCACACATTGCCCCACTAGCTTGTCGAACCCTGGCCAATCAGTTCCCAGAATCAGGGGGTGCGCCAGGCGGGGACTAACCCACGCCTTTATGTTATGCTTTTTCCCCCTATACCGTATCTCCACTGGCACCACAGGGTATCTGTGAACATCCCCATGCACACACCTAATGTCCACACACCCCGTCTCCAACAATGCCCCGGGTCGAACCGGGTTCTGGTGAACCATGGACTGGGTACAGCCCGAATCCACCATCGCCCGATGTGTACCCCCCTGAATCCTTACCGGAACACTGTACGTCCCTCTTGGACCGGGGGAGGGTGCTGGAGGGCCGACCACCCGGATCACCTGGCCCACCTCCATCAGTGGGCACTCCCGGCGAAAGTGACCGGGCCGTCCACACCTCCAGCACGCCTGCCCTGCCCCCTGAGGAACCCCCAGTGGGTGGGGAGCAGCGCCCGTAGCGGCCGGGACCTGGACCTGGGGGGGAGCAGAGCAGCGAGTACGGGGGGCAGGAAGGTGACGAGCAGTCGTGGGGTCCCCGGACTGGGTGCGGGCGCCGACCTCCGTCTGGGTGCCGGCGACGGTCGGGCTGTCAACACTGGCTCGCTCACCGGCGTCTGGCGTAGCGAAATAACCGCCAGGTGGTCTTCCGCCAGTGTGACAGCCGTCGCCAGATCCGCTGGACGGTGGCACCGCACCCAGTCCGACGTTGCAGCTGGGAGCCCCGCCACGAACTGCTCCTGGACCACCGTCTCCACCAGCCGCTGTTCCCCCTCCGCCTCGCTGGGCTGCAGCCAGCAGGTCGCCGCGTCCCTCTGCTTCTGGGCGTAGGTGAAGGGCCGCCCCGCCGGTTACAGCTGGGCTTCCCGGAACCGGCGGCGCTGGTCCTCCGGCGCGAACCCCAGCCTGTCCAGGACGGCCCTCTTCACCTCCCGGAACCGTCCCCGGGAGGCGGCAGGCAGACCCAGGGCCGCCGTCTGGGCTTCTCCCGACAGGAGGGGAAGCAGTCGCACCGCCCACTCCTCCTCCGGCCACCCGAAAGCCGACGCCGTAGCCTCGAACATGTCGAGGAAAGAGTGTGGGTCATCCCGCTCGTTCATCCTATGCAGCTGGACTCCGTCGATCGTGGGGCCCCCTGGAGGTTCCGCCGACCGCTCAACCACCGCCTCCAGCAGTTCCGTCTGCCGCTCCGCCCGTGCCAGGAGAGCCCCCAGCTGTTGCCGGCTTAGGGCAGCCTGTTCCTGGCTCATCGCAGCCATCTCCGCCACCATCCGGGCCAGCGTTAGCATGGGCTGTTGCGGATCCGTCATGTCAGCCTTTGTCCTCCGTCGAATTTACGTTGGGTGCCAAATTGTGACAGTCGTGCCACCGTGGGTGCCCCGAAGGAGTTCCAGACCAGAGGTTGTGGGTTCAGACGGTTTATTTTGAGTGTGTGTGCCACCTGCATACACACTCTCTCACACACGCACACACTCATGGGCGCCCGGCTTGGGCTCTTTGGTTTGTCGACCGTTATCTCCGTCCCCTCCGAGCTGGTGGCTTGTCCTGCTCCAGCTCTCCTCAAAAACCTGTCCTCCCCAGGTCCAGCACGCTACTCTTTTACAGAGGGGAGAGTGATTAGCCAACTGGTTCCAGCTGTGCTTAAACACCTCCCCTGGCACTGCTCACTTGAGCCTCTTCCACACCTCCCCCCTGCAGCTGAGCGTCATGCCCCCTCCACAACATACTTCTTGGTTATTATGGATTTAAGTTGTTGTATTCTAGAAATGTATTACTGCTAAGCACATACTGTGATAGGAGCAAATCAAATGGGATGAAGTGTCCATTTTGAATTACATGTTCTTGCTGTCTTATTCCTTTGTTCTTCCATTGAGTGAAATTGAGGATTTTCTTGTTTTGGAGGATGTCAGGATTGTTCCAGATGGGTGTACACTTGCACGATAAGAGGGCGGACTTTGTGATTTTCAGAAATTCCCACCAGGCTGTCAGAGAAGTGCTGACATTAAACTTTTAAAGCACTTGGCGCTTTAGATTCCGACTGATAAATGGTAGATAAACGATTTCCAGATTTTCACAAAGTGTATGTTCAACATTCAGCCATGGTTCATCTTGGGGTTTGGATTTTTGCCATTTTAGTATATAAGTAAGCCTATTGGCTAGGAAATAGTGATGAAAGTTAGGTAGATCTAATCCACCACTGTCTCTGGTCTTTTGGAGAGTTTTTAAACTGATTCGTGGAGGTTTTCCTTTCCACAAAAACTTGGAAATACATGAGTCTAGCGATTTAAACCAAGTAGCAGATGGTTTTATGGGGATCATTGAGAAGAAGTAATTAATTTTGGGAAGCACCATCATTTTTATGGTAGCAACCCTACCCATAAGTGATATGGGTAATGAGTTCCAACGTGCAAGATCGTCCTCAATCGTTTTTAACAGCTGAATATATTTTAATGAGGTTAGTTCTGAAAGCCTGGAAATGTTTATACCCAAATGTATAATATTACTAGACTGTAACGTGACGTCATGTATGTTCTGGAAACAACAGTTAATGGGCAGAACTGTAGATTTAGCCCAGTTGACAGAGTAGTCAGAAGGTACTGAGAAATTATTTCAGTGTGAACATACGGCTGACAGAAGCCCGTGAATTTTGGAGGAAAAGTAGCACATCATCGGCATAGAGGCTGATTTTATGCTCAATTTCTTTGGATTGAATTCACTTGATATTTGTGTTTTGTCTGATAGAGGCTGCTAAAGGTTCTATAAAAATGGCAAATAGTGATGGGGAAAGTGGGCAGCCCTGTCTGGTACCCCTCTGCAGACTAAAGCTTGGAGAGGTTTGATCATTAGTCTTATGTGTCATATTTTAATAACCTGGTTCTTGAAATCTATAGCATCTGAGAGCTTAAGCATCTTTTAATTGTAAAAACTTTGCCCACAGTCAAAAGGACCTGACAACAGCAGGCAAAAGACTACAGACAATTATTCCTCACAGGAATAGAAACTGAAGGTTATAAAATCTTTATGTTTTTTTATATTACATTAAAGTGCCAAATAAAGTGTTCAGAAAACAAAATTGTCTCAAATTTTTTTGGGGATCAGATTTGAAAGGGTTAACCAGTTTTAACTCGTGTAACCTGAAGCAGTTTAAACGCCCACAGAGCTGTCAGGATTATAAATAGAGCTCTTCCTCATCCGGGCACTTTGAAAACAGTAGAAACTATGGAAGAAAATCCATGTAGCTATATAGCTGCTCCCAACTTTTTCTCACTGGTTTATGAAAGTGCAGACATCCAACTGATGGTTCGAAACGTTTATTAACGGATTTGCCGTAATGCACGCCCATGACCACCGTGAACACTGTAAAACACGCGGTGGAAAATATACATCAATAAACCTACATGAATTATCAAATTAAACTTATTAAACACAATATACATTTTCTAAATTGTCTGTACCGTATGCCCCTCCAACCAGAAGGTTAGGAGTTGCTAGAAGTCCTTTTTCTTCCGTTCTTTTTCCTTTTCTCTTGCACACGGACTAATTGTAAACAACTCACAGCAAAGGCATCACGTGATTTTGGGAAAACCCAATCGGCGACATCTCCATATAACATTGTTACAACATTTTCAAAAGTATTTACATACTAATCGAAAATACACAAAAATATGAAATAGATATTAAAAGTAAAACATATTCATTCACAAAAATAAAATAAATTCACACAAAAAAAATGCCCATGTAACTGCGTTCGTTACAAGCTATTTAGTTCTGAGATGGACTGACAAACATGTAATCTGTCACATAAGAGTCTCTGCAGCTGAGGAGGAAGGAGAAAACTGAAGGTAAAGAGCTGCTGTCAATATAATTATATGATATAAAATATAAAATCCTAAACTCATTCTCACATCTTAGATGTCAGAAAATATGAAAGACATTTAATCTTTGTTCTTCTTCCTTTAAGAGTTTCTTTTATGTATATCTCATGATTACTGCTCACATGAAGAGGAACGATGAGCAGCTCTCAGGGATTTAAAGCAGAATCAGCAGCTTTCAGCTCCCGCCGCTGTTAAACTGCAGAACTGAAAGAAAAACAGCAGGAAGAACCCTGTCCATCAGGTTTTGTCTAAACCTGACAGGCAAGTTAGTTTTCTTTCCCCAAACTTAAAGCAGATGAAGCATCACTAAAATAGCCTCCAAACCAGCTTTAATTAAATCCAAAAAGTAGAAAATCTAAAGCAGCCTGAATGGCCTCCGGCCTTACCTGCACAGGTGCATAATGTTGACAGAGTTTGGTGTGTTTCTGTCTTAAAGTTCCAGCTGGTGGCAGTTTGGAGTCAAACAGGCTGAGAAATGGTGACAATAATTAAATTCGTAAGCGTTTAAATCTGACAAATGCTGGCTGCTCACGCCTCCTTTGTTGTATGGCACTGAGCCACCAGCAGATCACAGACGGGCCCTTATTGTTCAATTGAAAAACACTGTTGAAGGTAGATTTAGTGTGTTGGACATCTCCTTCTGAATCACAGGCCATTCTAGAGGACACACTGCCCTAAACCAGCTCTAAAATAAGGTTTTGGTACGTGACAATTTCACTGAGTGTTTTAAAATGTAACATTTTCACCAGAAAGTGTGACATTAACTCTCTTTGTGAGAAGTATGGATTCCAGAGGAATGTAAAACAAGGCCACGGTTTCATTCTGTTCTGCACTTTTAGCTCTTGTTTAGACTCTGTTGTGCTGCAAGAAGTGTTCTTTCCTCATATGAAGACACACATTGCTGTTTCTATCTGATAGAATTATCCCAGCTGTTTTTGTCAAGCAGTAAAGCACTTTAAACAGAAAGAGCAGCCAGATGTGGTTGAATTGGAGGATTATTCTGACATTCTTCATCATTAATAACATTTCAGTGGTTACTTCTTTGTTTTATGTGGTGAGTCACATCAATAATCCATCAGCTGAGTCACAGAAAACATATTTTTCAGAAAAAAGACAGATTTGTTCCTGTAAAAGATGCTGAAGTTGGTAATGCAGGCAGATCCAGTCTGCAGCAAGAAAAGTCCCAGAACAGAGGCTCTGTGTTCAGGACTTTTGGGATGTTTGTGACTCTCCTTTGTCTCCTCTCACAGGATGAAAACGCTCTGCAGGACCCTGCTGCTCCTCATCCTCTCTCCATGTGTCTGTGGTCAGTTTCCATTTTCCCTTTCTGAAGTCCAGAGTCCAGTCTTTGCTCACACAGAACAGATTAGTGGGACCAGGTGTGAAGGCTCCATGTTGCAGTTCTCAGAGCTCCTCTCTCTCCCTCTCTGTCTCCTCAGCAGCAGTGTTTGTAGTGAATGTGACACAGAGCCTCTATCAGGCAGAGGAGACCCACAGCATCACTCTGGAGTGGACATTCACAACCAACCCTGAGAGCCCCCTGGAAGGTCCTGACGGCCTACTGTGAACTGAGAACTGGACACATCATCTCAGTCCTGACTGAACTCATTTATGATGGTGATGAGCTGACAGAGTTTGTGGGGAAGCAGTTTGCTGGACGAGTCCAGAGTGACAGAGACGCCCTCGTAGAAGGAAGAATCAGCCTCCATGTGTTCAGACTCAGGACTGAGGACTCTGGTTGGTTTCAGTGTTACGTGAGGACTGATCACGGCTTCGGCTCTGAAAGATGTCGGCTGAACGTCACTAGTGAGTTTTTCTGATGAGATCCAAAGCTCAGACATTCCAGTAGTTAGCATGAAGAAGCCCCACAGAACCAGCAGCTGCTCATAGTGAGGAGATGTGTCCTGTTTCCATAAATCTGCTTCATTGTCTGTCCTTTACAGCAGCTGCTGATCACCCAGAACCTCAGAGACCGGCTGAGGGTCCAGAACCAGAGGGTCCACGACCAGAGGGTCCACAACCAGAGGATCCAGAACCTGATGGTCCTGAACCTGGATCCAGGATTGGATTCTACATTGGACTGGGTCTGACAGTGGTTGTTGTAGATGCTCTGCTGATCAAACTTCTTGTCTTTTTCTGAACTTTTGTCTCTGAGAATAAACCTGAACCTTTGCAGAGCTTTAAAACCTTTTACATTAAAAAAATTAAGCTCCTAAATAAATGTTTTTATTTGGGTCCTTGAGGTAAACCCAAACAGATTTTTGCACTTTATTCTAACATCCCTTCGATTGTAAGTGTGATATAGCTAATCTAATAACTGTACAGTTCTCTGTTGCATTATATTATTATTGCTGTAGGTATTTCCCCTTTGTTGGACAATAAAGGCTGTTTCAATGCGTTTCTACTCTAAATACGTCCGATGCTGCAGCGACTCCTGATGAGCAGAAGAGAACTGCAGCCAAATCAACACTTTAAACCTGAAGCTGTGATATTTGCTGCTGGGAGCATGAAGCAGGCGGCCTTCTGTCTGATGAACCCACCAGCAGATGTTCACCGCCTGCTCTGTTTAGGAATGACCAGCAGGGGGCGTCCTAGAGCCACGAAAACAGACCCTTTGATCACTTTCACTTCTTTTTAATACATATTTGAGTGATATTTCCTGTCATTAAAGGATTCATTCTTTCAATTTCACAATGTCATACAAATCTAACCAAATAGTAACTGATTCTCTTTTCTTCAAGTCAGTAAATATGTTGTCTGGTTCCAACTTATTCCTCAATTTGCCTACAAATAGATTCAAGTAGATTCAATAGGTTTACTGTGGGTGTGAGAATGACCAGTAATCAGTATTACTGGCAGAAATAGAGGGCCCCACAATCAAACTGGGTCTCCTGGAGTCTCGGGCCAGCTCTATCTTCACATCTGAGTGTGAAACTCTGCTGGTAGAAACATGTCCAAGGTTCAGGCCCACAAACAGGAAGTGGAGATCATGGCTTGTTTGGGGTGGGAGGAGTCAGGTTAAAAGGAGTGGAACTGTCATAGAGAAAGGTTTCATCACAAGCAATTCACACAGAAAAAGTTTACTGAATAAAGAAAGTAGGCATGGTTATATGCTGCTAATACAGCTTAAATCACACAACAGAAGAAGCAGCAGGGCAGTTGAATACTGTGCCAGCTATATTAGATGAAAACTGTAACCATTTATTTGACAGGCGACATGCTTCCTGTAGTCCATCGCATACGATGATGACGCCCACTTCTGTCATCATTTTCGGTGAGTCTTCTGATGGCTGAACAAGCCAATTCTGGATCCACAGATTTTATTGCAAGAGGGGCATTTGTATGTGGTATTTGAGTCGCTGGCAGTGGCTTTAACTTTTCTTTTCTGCCTTTTTAACGGCCTCTTTGCTGTTCTCTCCAATTCCAGGCTTTCAATCCCCTGCTGACAGAGTCGTCGCCAGTTGTTTCTATCACTTGCTAGGTCCTCAAGCTGTTCTGGCCTTATGTTGCATTTCTTAAGCACATTCTTTTGTTGGGTTTTATATCGCTTCTTTTGCCGTTCTACATATCTTCTGCCATGGAGGAGCTGGCCATACAGCATTTGTCGAGGGAGTCTGGTACTGGGCATCCTGATAACATGCCCCGCCCAGCGCAGTTGGTTTTTTGCTATAGTGGCCTCTATGCTTTGGCAACGTGTCCTCTCAAGGATTTCCATTTGAGGTACCCGATTACACCAGGTTATGCCTGAAAGTCGCTGAAGACATCTGATGTTAAACTGTTCCAGGATCTTAATGTGGCGCCTATAGGTGACCCATGATTCACAGCCACATAGGAGAGTGGTGACACACACAGCCTGATATACAGAGACTTTCGTGCAGAGATGGAGGTTTTTATTTTGATAGACTCTGCGCCGTAGTCTCCCAAAGGCAGCTGAAGCTTGTTTTATTTCTGCTCTGGACCTCACAGTCAATGGTGTTATCTTCAGTGAGAATGCTACGCAGGTACCTAAAGGATGGAGATATTTTTAGTTCTTTATCACAGACCAAGAAGCTTGGCGGTGCGGATGGGTTGTTGGTTATTTGACACACAATCTCAGTTTTAGAGGTGTTAAGAGTCAGTCCCAGTTGCCTGTAGGCATTCACTGATGCTGTGAGAAGCTTTCTGGAGATCTTGTGGAGTATGGGCAACTAGAGCACAGTCATCTGCATATTGCAGCTCAAGTACCAGTACGTACAGAGAAGTGTGGAGATTCTTGTCCACTTACTGTGACTCTGACAGCCATGTTATCATGGAACTGCCTTAAAAGGGTCACAAACCTAATTGGACATCCAAACTGGAGTAAAATGCCCCATAGCAGGTTTCTATGCACAGTATCAAATGCCTTCGAGAGATCCAGAAATGCCATGTAAAGATCTTGATGTTGCTCCCTGCGCTTTTCCTGAAGTTGCCAGGCTGTGAAGACCATGCAAACTGTGCTCCTGTTTTTTCGAAAACCACACTGCGATTCAGATAGCAATTCTTCTGTTATGTAATCAGTTAATCTTGGCTGCATTATTTTAGCAAGGACCTTTCCACCAACAGAGAGAAGTGATATACCCCTGTGATTTCCACAGTCTGCTTTGTCACCTTTGTTTTTATATATGGTGACAATATTTGCATCCCTCCATTGCTGTGGAATGTTTTCATCAGTCCAAACCTTAATGATGTGATGGTGTAATGCACGGAGACAGAGGTAACCTCCTTGTTTGAGCAACTCTGCTTGAATGTTATCTGGGCCAGGGGACTTGTTATTTCTTAAAGATCGCACTGCAGATAGGACTTCTTCAAATGTTGGGGTTTGATCTAAGTGGCTGAGGGTTGGATGTGATGGTATGTCCTCCAGTATGGTACAGTCAGCTTGTGAGTCCTGATTTAACAAGGTGTTAAAATGCTCTGCCCACCTCTCCAAGATGCTGCTCTGGTCTTTTAAGATTTCGAGTCTATCTGCTGATTTTAAAGGAGTAAGGCGATGGCATGTTGGGCCGTAAATAGATTTGACTGCATCGTAAAAGTTATGCATATCATTTCTATCAGCATAGGTCTGGATCTCTTGCGCCTTTTCTGTCCTCTGGGGGGCTCCATGGATTGTCTGTGCTTCCACTCCTTCAGCAGATGAGGGCACTAAGGTGACTACATGTTGACCCAGGCTGGTCCTGTCTGAGCTCCATGGTGATCAGTGTCTGCTCCTCCTTTGGACCCAGTAGAGGAGCTCACCCTGTGCCCACGTAGAGTCCCTGTGCACGCTCACCTCTGAGCAGCTGCTGGGAGGTTTTCTCCAGCTTCCAGCACCTTCCAGCAGCTTCTGGCACCTTCCGGCAGCTTCCGGCAGCTTCCAGACACTTCATGCTGAAGCTCCTACAACCAGGGCTGTGGCAGTTTCATGGGGAGTTTCTCACCAGCCTTTAGTTCATCGTCACATCAAGCCTCTCATTTCTGGTTTGAGCTTCATCAGTGCTCACAGACACAGAATAAACATCTGGTGATCATTTAAAAACTAATCCGGAGACATAAGCTTCATAGACTGCCTAAGGGAAAGTCAATGAACACGTACTGCAGTTACATAATGTGGCCATTGGGTGTCTCTGTTCACCACAAACTTTTTGGAGGGAGACAACTGTCAAAAGTTTCATTTATTTATATTCTTACATCCACAGAAATGTTGAACATAAACTCTGCTGCTGTTTGTGCAGAAGCTAATGCAGACTGTCTCCAAAAGGGGAGTCCCTCTGATAACCAGCCAATAGTTATTTCCAAATGATGATGTGGTTATTGGTTATTATTCAATGAACAGAGTCAGACAGATACAACCAGCTGACTGCATTCACTGGGGATGGAAACTGTGTCCTGCACAGCGTTCTGTTTACTGAATCAGGAGCAGAATCAGGTTCCATTAGTCCCACCTGTGACCTCATCAGGCATTTGTCCACTTGGAGCCACAAACCAGAATTTGTGTCCACAGCAGTTCATACTTGGTGGTGGTAGAATGTATGATTTAGACCGGGGGTCACCAACCTTTTTGAAACGGAGAGCTACTTCATGGGTACTGAGTCACACGAAGGGCTACCAGTTTGATACACTCTTCTGAAATAAAACATTTGCTCAATATGCTTTTAGTTATACTTTATTAATAATCATTAATGATACTCATCTGTGAAAACCAAATGGGAAACGTATCAATATACACCACTTTATCTCTATTTATCTCAGCAACTGTTAAATTTTCAGATGATCACTTACTGTACATCATTACATTTACATAGGAGTTTTCACTTTCACTCGTTTTCACTAGCCACTGACAAAACCATGTAGTTAGCATGCTAGCTTTTGTGACACGAAGTGAAGTGTCTCTCCACATTGTGCCGCTTTGCAGTCGTCACAGTTGACCCGCAAATCAGACACATGCAGGTTTCTTTTACAGTCGTGAAAAACAACTCCTCGTCCCATTTGTTGTGAAAGTGATAAGTTTTCTTTCGTTTTTCTTGTTTTTGGGGTAAGAAACTGCATTCAGCACCCATCTCCACTGCGCCAGCAAGCTTACTCTTCACTGACAATGGTTTTGTTTTGTCACGTGCTCAATACCTTTGAACTAGAGAAAACTTAAACTTAATATATAATTAACATATTTTTAAGATATTTTCATTTTAAATCAAATCTATATGAATGCAAGTGTGATTAAAAAAGAATAGCAACGCTAGCTCACTATTGAGTTGTGCTATTTTTAGGACAGGCCTGCGGGCGACTCGGGTGGTCCTGGCGGGCGACCTGGTGCCCGCGGGCACTGTGTTGGTGACCCCTGATGTAGGCTGTTGCTGCATTGGGCTGCCTTCCGGTACAGTCGGAAATTACACTCTTCCTGGCAAATCTTTGCCGATCTGATAAGTATTATGTTTTAAAATGACCATTTCCAGTGGGGTGGCAGTAGGGGTGGCAAGGGCTCTGTTGGGGGTGGCAAATACCACCCCTCTTGCTCCGCCACTGCTGACAACTGGAATTTTGTTAACCCTGTGAAGAGAAAACATTGCATTTTACGTTTGGGAGTCAGTGGTTACCATGGAAACAAGTCAGACAATTTCGGTTAACTTGCAATGCTTAGCAACAGTTTTTTGCATAAAACTGGGAATTTATCGCTCGGAAACTCCCAAATTGGAAGTTATAACTCCAACTGTATTGTATACTTTGGTTAAATAGTTTAAATCGTCTAAATTGACTCGTTGAATTATTTACAGTTCGCGTCTTTTTTTAAAGCGACTTTTTCATTTGTGTGTTATGCACATTGTAAATCAAGCCAAAGTGGAAAACATCGTTATAATCTACCTTATGTGTTATGATGGAGCAAATACTCTGTGGATATGCATTTGAAGATGAATTGATTTTTCTTGCCTTTTTACCAGGTAATGTTTTGTCCATTTTGTGCTGGGAACCTTCACGTCGTTCTGTTCTATGGTGGCTCATGTGGCAGAAATATTCAGTTTTTAAAGACTCATCAAGGTGAGGGTATGTTTTACTCTGAGAGCTGGTGATGTCATATAAATTACTCACTTTGTACTGTTTATTCATCATTCAGTAAATATACATTAAACAAAGTTTCATCTATAAATTGGATAATGCTTTTTATTAGAAAGCATACGTACATCCATTTTAATTTTCTTGTATTTGAAAAGGACAGATACACGAAACAGAGATGGAGATAAGCTTAATTTTTGCAACTGTCAGTAAATGTGGACTTTTTTTGTAACTCCTCAGATTCAACAACAGAAATTGTGGATTCCCTGCATCTACACAAGCTCTGAGCCAGTTAAACACTCTCATGCAGGAACTCAAAGTGATGATAATGACAAACAGGAAAATGGCTTTGAAGAACTGCTGCAACCAAATGGTTTGTCATCACTGTTTCAACGGGAAACTGCTGTACAAATTTACATCACATCATGAAGAACTGTCATTGTTATTATTATTGTTATAATTATTCTAGAATGTGGCGCGTGTATACGCAGTGACTCCTTGCTTCTCCCAAACGTGTAGTTTGTTTTTTGTTTGTTTTTTGTTGTTAAAATGTGTTTTTCGAAATGTTTATCATGTGGGACTACGACGCAACGCAAATACATCCGACAGCAACTGTTGCAATTAAGAAAGGAAAATAGCAGCACGGATGATTTGGACATAAATTCGGAGACGCTGGCTGAATTGGGAATACACCGCCTGCCCTTAACATCGGACCCATCGGCTTCATCACGGACTCGTCGGAAGCGGTGTGCCAGGACTATAAAAAGAGGCAAGAGAGCTGGCGTCGGAACAAGGCTTGCTGCCAACCCAACTCGCCCAGCAATGCCATCCATACTCCTGGCCAACGTAAGATCACTGGACAATAAGATGGACGACATTCGGTTGCTAAGATCAGCAAACAAAACCGTTAGTAACTGCTGCGTGACTGTGTTGACTGAATCATGGCTCCATCACGGCATCCCCGACTCCGCTATGCATCTCGAACAGCTGACTTGTTATCGAGCCGACAGAGCCCTGGCAGACAAAATGCGTGGTGGAGGCATTTGTGTGTATACGAACAATGCTTGGTGCCGAGACACGACGGTGGTACACAGACACTGCTCTCCATTAACGGAGTTCATGATTCCTAAGTGCCGACCCTTCTACCTCCCCAGGGAAAACACCGCGATTCTTGTAGTTGCAGTGTATATCCGCCCCACTAACAACAACAGTGAAAGGAGCGAGGCACTTTGTGAACTGTATCGGGCCGTCACTGAAGAACAAAACGCACACCCGGATGCCTTCACAGTCATTGCTGGAGACTTCAACCATGCCAACCTCAGAACAGTTCTACCGAACTTTCACCAACACGTGAATTTTCCAACGAGAGGACAAAACACCTTGGACCTAGTTTACTCCCCGCAGAGAGAAGCCTACAAAGTGAAGCCCCTCCCTCACATCGGGAAATCGGATCACTTAACGATCCTGCTATTGCCCAAATACAGACGGGGGTAAAACTCTCCAAACCAGTTCTGAAGGAGGTGAGGGTTTGGCCTGAGGGGGCCGTGTCACAACTTCAGGACTGCTTTGAAACCACAGACTGGGAGATTTTCAAAACATCTGCCACCCACAACAACCATACTGACATTGAGGAATACACAAACACGGCGACCTCCTACATCACAAAAATGCATTGATGACGTCACAAACATTAAACGCATCACCACTCGGGCCAACCAGAAGCCATGGCTGACAGGGGTTGTCCACAGACTGCTGAAGGCCAGAGACAAAGCATTCAGAGCTGGGGAAAAGGCTGGCCTCAGAGCAGCAAGGGCTAACTTTCAAGACAGCAGAGACGCACAGAGCCTATGGCAGGGCATGCAGGCCATCACGGACTACAAGCCTGTGCCACAAACCTGTGAGAGCAACACCTCTCTGCTGAATGATCTGAACAGTTTCTTTGCCCGCTTCGAAGCATAAAACCACACTCACCAACAGAAAACCCCACCTCCCCCCCATGACCAACCCCTGCACCTATCCTCTGCTAGCGTGAAAAGAACACCAATTAACATCTACCCACGCAAAGCGGCAGGGCCGGACGGAATACCAGGCAAAGTTCTTAAAGACTGTGCAGAGGAGCTGAAAGATGTTCTCACAGACATCTTGAACACCTCCCTGGACCAAGCCATCGTCCCATCACTTTTCAAAGCTGCCACCATCATACCCGTGCCGAAGAAATCATCACCATCTGGCTTTAACGACTACCGTCCCATTGCACTGACACCCATCATAATGAAGTGCTTCGAGCGGCTAGTCATGTCACACATAAAAGCTACCCTACCCCCACCCTCGACCCCTTCCAGTTCGCATTTCGAGCAAAACGTTGCCCTCCATCCCGCACTCACCCACTTGGGCAATAAAGACTCATATGTGAGAATGCTGTTCACTGACCTTAGTTCAGCATTCAATACCATAATCCCACAACAACTCATCAACAAACTGGACAAGCTAGGAGTCAGCACCTGCCTCTGCAACTGTTGTCAACTTTCAGAGGGGGCAAAAACCACTGCCACCACTGACCATCGACGGTGATGCTGTGGAGAGAGTGATCAGCACAAAGTTCCTTGGTGTGCACATCAGCGACGACCTCTCCTGGACCACCAACACATCATCACTGGCGAAGAAGGCCCAACAGCGCCTCTACTTCCTGCAAAAACTGAAGAAGACTACAAGAGTGCTACATGCTCCATCATGACAGCATTCTATAGAGGAACCATCGAGAGCATCCTGACCGGTTGTATCACATTGTAGGGAGGAAGCTGCACAGAGCAAAACAGGAAGACACTTCAGCGCATCATGAACACGGTGAAGAAGATCATTGGAGCACCACTCCCCTCCCTGCAGGACATTTACATCACCCGCCTCACCCGAAAAGCACTGATGATCACCAAGGACACAAGCCACCCTGCACTAAAACTGTTCAGCCTCCTGCCCTCTGGAAAGAGGTACAGGTGCCTCCGCTGCCGTACCACCAGGCTGGCAAAGAGCTTTGTAAACCAAGCAATCAGAGTGCTGAACACTTAACCCGCCCATCATCGAATACCCCCCCTTAACACTGAAGTTTCACATTTTACATCCACTAAGTCAAAACACACACGCACACACACACACTGAACCAACTCAAAAACATACATATACACACACACAAGCACGCTGCCGCATTCTTCTTGCCTGTTACTTGAATGACTGTATTGTAATAATATTGCACATTACAATTGATCACTTCATATTTATTATAGCACACAATTTTTGTTATGTTCTCGGCTCTGGAGCAGGCTCCACCCCCATCTGCACACCTGCTCAGCTACTCACCCGCAATCCGCGCTCATCACCTTCACCTGTTTCCACCTCCATATAATCTCCGTGTCTGTCTGAATCCATTGCCAGAACGTATCGAGCCTTGTGTGAGTACTTCCAGCGTTATATCCTTATTCTGTCTGCCTGCCTGAACACGACCCGTCTGACTCCGACTCCCGAGCTTGCCTACTCCCTGTCTGTTTAGTCTGCCTGCCTGAGATCTGCTCCGCCAGTCTCTGGACTCTGCCTGCCTTCCCGTGTTCCGACCTCGCCTGCCTGACTACGTGCTCCCGCCTGCTCCCCTGGATTGCTCCCCTGGCTCTGACCCTCGACCAGCCCCTCACCACGAGTTGGATTATCTGCGCTGTCTGGACCACCCGTTACCGAACCTGGACTGTTCTGACAACGCCTCTGCCGAGCCCCTGTCTGTCAATAAGCCGTGTTAAACTGACCGTACGTCTCTGGCTGCTTTTGGGTCCTTATCACGTTCATTACAATTTTCTCATTACATGTCTAATTTATCTAACTTATCTAATTTATGTCTACACTACCGTTCAAAAGTTTGGGGTCACTTTGAAATTTCCTTATTTTTGAAGGAAAAGCACTGTACTTTTCAATGAAGATAACTTTAAACTAGTCTCAACTTTAAATAAATACACTCTATACATTGCTAATGTGGTAAATGACTATTCTAGCTGCAAATGTCTGGTTTTTGGTGCAATATCTACATACACTATATTGCCAAAAGTATTTGCTCACCTGCCTTGACTCACATATGAGCTTAAGTGACATCCCATTCCTAATCCATAGGGTTCAATATGACGTCGGTCCACCCTTTGCAGCTAGAACAGCTTCAACTCTTCTGGGAAGGCTGTCCACAAGGTTTAGGAGTGTGTTTATGGGAATTTTTGACCATTCTTCCAGAAGCGCATTTGTGAGGTCGCACACTGATGTTGGACGAGAAGGCCTGGCTCTCAGTCTCCGCTCTAATTCATCCCAAAGGTGTTCTATCGGGTTGAGGTCAGGACTCTGTGCAGGCCAGTCAAGTTCATCCACACCAGACTCTGTCATCCATGTCTTTATGGACCTTGCTTTGTGCACTGGTGCACAGTCATGTTGGAAGAGGAAGGGGCCAGCTCCAAACTGTTCCCACAAAGTTGGGAGCATGGAATTGTCCAAAATGTCTTGGTATGCTGAAGCATTCAGAGTTCCTTTCACTGGAACTAAGGGGCCAAGCCCAGCTCCTGAAAAACAACCCCACACCATAATCCCCCCTCCACCAAACTTTACACTTGGCACAATGCAGTCAGACAAGTACCGTTCTCCTGGCAACCGCCAAACCCAGACCCGTCCATCAGATTGCCAGATGGAGAAGCGCGATTCGTCACTCCAGAGAACGCGTCTCCACTGCTCTAGAGTCCAGTGGCGGCGTGCTTTACACCACCGCATCCGACGCTTTGCATTGCACTTGGTGATGTATGGCTTGGATGCAGCTGCTCGACCATGGAAACCCATTCCATGAAGCTCTCTGCGCACTGTTCTTGAGCTAATCTGAAGGCCACATGAAGTTTGGAGGTCTGTAGTGATTGACTCTGCAGAAAGTTGGCGACCTCTTCGCACTATGCGCGTCAGCATCCGCTGACCCCGCTCCGTCAGTTTACGTGGCCTACCACTTCGTGGCTGAGTTGCTGTCGTTCCCAAACACTTCCATTTTCTTATAATACAGCTGACAGTTGACTGTGGAATATTTAGGAGCGAGGAAATTTCACGACTGGATTTGTTGCACAGGTGGCATCCTATCACAGTTCCACGCTGGAATTCACTGAGCTCCTGAGAGCGACCCATTCTTTCACAAATGTTTGTAAAAACAGTCTGCATGCCTAGGTGCTTGAATTTATACACCTGTGGCCATGGAAGTGATTGGAACACCTGATTCCGATAATTGGGATGGGTGAGCAAATACTTTTGGCAATATAGTGTAGGTGTATAGAGGCCCATTTCCAGCAACTATCACTCCAGTGTGCTAATGGTACAATGTGTTTGCTCATTGGCTCAGAAGGCTAATTGATTATTGGAAAACCCTTTTGCAATCATGTTCACACATCTGAAAACAGTTTGCCTGTTTCAGAAGCTACAAAACTGACCTTCCTTTGAGCTGATTCTGGAGCATCGCATTTGTGGGGTCAATTAAACGCTCAAAATGGCCATAAAAAGAGAACTTTCATCTGAAACTCGACATTCTATTCTTGTTCTCAGAAATTAAGGCTATTCCATGTGAGAAATTGCTAAGAAATTGAAGATTTCCTACAACGTTGTGTACTACTCCCTTAAGAAGACAGCACAAACAGGCTCTAACCAGAGTAGAAAAAGAAGTGTGAGGCCGCGTTGCACAACTGAGCAAGAAGATAAGTACATTAGAGTCTCTAGTTTGAGAAACAGACGCCTCACAGGTCCCCAACTGGCATCTTCATTGAATAGTACCCGCAAAACACCAGTATCAACATCTACAGTGAAGAGGCGGCTACGGGATTCTGGGCTTCAGGGCAGAGTGGCAAAGAAAAAGCCATGTCTAAGACTGACCAATAAAAGAAAAAGATTAAGATGGGCAAAAGAACACAGACATTGGACAGAGGAAGACTGGAAAAAAGTGTTGTGGACGGATGAATCCAAGTTTGAGGTGTTTGGATCACAAAGGAGAACGTTTGTGAGACACAGAACAAATGAAAAGATGCTGGAAGAATGCCTGACGCCATCTGTTAAGCATGGTGGAGGTAATGTGATGGTCTGGGGTTGCTTTGGTGCTAGTACGGTGGGAGATTTGTACAGGGTAAAAGGGATTCTGAATGAGGAAGGCTATCACTCCATTTTGCAACGCCATGCCATACCAAGTGAACAGCGCTTGATTGGAGCCAATTTCATCCTACAACAGGACAATGACCCTAAACACACCTCCAAATTATTATTATCAATATTAAACTATTTAGAGCAGAAGTAGGCAGCTGGTATTCTATCGGTAATGGAGTGGCAGTGCAGTCACCAGATCTGAACCCCATTGAGCTGTTGTGGGAGCAGCTTGACCGTTTGGTACGCAAGAAGTGCCCATCCAACCAATCCAACCTGTGGGAGCTGCTTCTGGAGGCGTGGGGTGCAATTTCCCTGGATTACCTCAACAACATAACAGCTAGAATGCCAAAGGTCTGCAATGCTGTAATTGCGGCAATTTGAGGATTCTTTGACAAAGGCAAAGTTTGATGTAAAAAAAATCTTTTTTCAAATACAAATCATTATTTCTAACCTTGTCAACGTCTTGACTCTATTTTCTATTCATTTCACAACGTATGGTGGTGAACAAGTGTGACTTTTCATGGAAAACACAAACATTTTTGGGCGACCCCAAACTTTTGAACGGTAGTGTATGTCTGCACGGGAAAGCAATAAACTAAATTTCAATTCTTTGTATGACCAACGCATGTAAAGAAATTGACAATAAAGCCTACTTGACTTGACTTGACTTGAACACGGCTGATCTATAAAATGTTAAGACTGTAAAATAAACAACAGCCCTTTTCATAACTTCTCCTGATGACCACAGCTCCACTTTATTGAGGCTTCATATATATATCGGCATCAGATGATGACAGGTGGATGTTACTGTTTTATTTTTCCTGCAACACAGCAGACGACACAGCAACGGCGTGGGTAAACAGCAGTCTCGCGGGAGAATTATGATCCGTATAAATCCTCTCGCCGCTGTGGCGTTCAGTAAACAAAACAACAGAAAACTAACCAATTGTAGCCATACAAAACAGAAACAACACAAAATATATACTACAGTGATTGTATATTACCTTCAACACAGCAGACAA
>JABUIW010000193.1:608456-618920 GCA_013363375.1 Menidia beryllina | reverse complement strand
GAATTTCACCAGCCCTCTGTTACTTTCCTTGGACATGTTCTAGAGGCTGGACAGGTGAGGCCTTCGAAAGATAAGATTAAAGCTGTTTTGGAATGGCCAATTCCTGAAACTAGGAAACAGCTTCAGAGGTTTCTCGGTTTTGCTCATTTTTATCGACGTTTCATAAGAAACTACAGTCAAACTGCTCTGCCATTAACCGCCCTGACCTCTGTGAAAACCACTTTTCCTGGACTCCCGAAGCAGATGCTGCATTCCTACGGTTAAAATCCCTGTTTTCTAATGCACCCATTCTCATCCAAGCAGACCCGACTTACTTAGCAGTTCATTCTAGAGGTAGATGCCTCGGACTCTGGTGTTGGAGCAGTCCTTTCACAGTTCTCAGACTCTGATCACAAGACTCACCCATGTGCATTCTATTCCCGCAGACTGTCTCCGGCTGAGAGGAACTATGAAGTGGGAGACCGAGAACTCCTCGCCATTAAGATGGCTCTGGAGGAATGGAGACATTGGTTGGAGGGCGCACAACACCCTGTCCTAGTTTGGACAGATCATAAGAATCTCTCTTATCTGAAGACAGCCAAAAGACTCAACCCCCGACAGTCACGCTGGTCCTTATTTTTCTCCCGGTTTAACCTTTCCATTTCATACCGCCCTGGTTCTAGGAATATCAAGCCAGATGCCTTGTCCCGGCTTTACTCCCCTGACGACTCTGATAGATCTCCGGTCTCCATTCTGCCCCCCAGTGGTTCCATAGCCTCAGTCACCTGGGAGATGGAGGATCTAATTAAACAAGCTCAGTTATCTGAACCAGATCCTGGAACCGGGCTTCCCAATAAGATTTTTGTTCCCACTGCGGTGAGATCCAGACTCATCAGTTGGATGCACTCAACTAAATTCTCTGCTCACCCTGGAGTAAGTAGAACTATTTCACTCATTTCCCGTCGTTTCTGGTGGCCGTCCAGTTATAAGGACATTAAGGAGTATGTTTTGGCTTGTGCAGTCTGTGCTCGAAATAAACCGTCCCATCAGCTATAACCCACAAAAGTGGAACCCAAAACCTTTAAAGATCATATCTGGCCCAAGATACCAAAAGCAACATGCTGACTAAAGGCATCCAAAGCCTGGGGAATTCTAAATTTCAAAGTTCATATGAATGTAATGTAGCTGTCCAAGAGTGGCAGCTTTAAAGTGTTGGCAAATATATTTGCCATAAGGAATTTTGAAGTTTGAAGAAATTCAAGACATGGCTGAGGGTCCATAGATAGATAGATTACTTTATTTATGTTTACGTTTATGCATTTGGCAGACGCTTTTATCCAAAGCGACTTACAGAGTAGACACAATAATCCATTTATCATCACTATGACAATAAGCTATCCAGAGGAGAAACACTGATCAGAGTCAGTGGTGAGATAGAGATAGAGGAAGAGGGACTACAGAAGGAGTTGTGGCGGGATAGGAGATGCTCTTTGAAGAGGGGGGTCTTCAAGAGTTTCTGAAGACAGACAGGGACCTGCTGTTCTTGTAGTTTGGTAAGTCGTTCCACCATCTTGGAACGACACATGCAAACAGTCTGGATGGTCTTGGTGAAGGCTCTGCTAGACGACAATCCATTGATGACCGGAGTGATTACCCCAAAGGGAAATGTGGCTGCTGTCCCAGTACGGTAGTGGGATACTGTATTATACAAGTAAAAAATAAATAATGTGTAGTCCTGTGACCAGTCCATTTATGCTCTGATTTGGGTAAATAAGTTGCAGAGTCTTATTGCCGTAGGTAGTAACGATTTCCCATATCGTTATTTAGAGCAGCGGGGTTGATTGAGTCTGTTGCTGAAATTGCTCTTTAGCTTGTCCAGAGTTTTGGGGAGGGGGTGAGAGTGTCCATGATGGAAAGCAGCTTTGCAAGCATTCTGTCCTCCACCACCTCTTCCAGGGTGACAAGCTTAGAGCCGACAACAGCAGGAGGAATTAATGGCACAGCTGTGGCAAACATAAGGACATCCTCCAGGGTCCCCTGACTGTTATGTTCTGAAAGTAGAAATAGATACCAAAACTGAGACATAAGTAGTTCATTTTCATTGTAATTAGTGTGACGTGGAACAAATAAACCAACCTTCACAGTCAAGAAGGTAGTTGGACCAGAAACTTGTTGTCTCGTTTTCCTGGGCCCTCTGGTCGCTGCCACCTGGACTGAGCTCTGGTCGGAAAGGATTTTCGATGTCCGAAGCGGACAACTTTTTCACAAAATGGCACAAGACAGGAGTCAACGCCATAGGATACTGCTGCTGGGCTGTCAAAAACTGCAAAGTAGCCAGTCCATTCTTGAAGCTGAAATGCAATAACAGGTTACATAGGAAATTAAATGTACAATCTATGTCAGCGACTAAGCATTTAAATAAATCACCTGTTTTATACCACTCAGTTATTTTATTTACTTTTGAGCAACAACGGCAATAACGAAAAACAACTACTATTTGATTGTACTGTGATTCCTTTCAATTATGTTCCACCTGAGGTACTCATTCACAATCTGTTACACACAAATGAAAAAGTCGCTTTAAAAAAAGACACAAACTGTAAATAATTCAACGAGTCTAAGCTGTCGATTTAAACAATTTAACCAAAGCATACAATACATTTTCAGTTATAACTTCCAATTCGGGAGTTTCTGAGCGATAAATTCTCAGTTTTATGCACCATAATGTCGCTAAGTAATGCAAGTTGTCTGAAATTGTCTGACTCGTTTCCATGGTAACCAAACGTAAAATGCAATGTTTCTCTCTTCCCAGGGTTGACAAACTTCCAGTTGTCAGTAAACCTGCCTTCTGGTATAACGGTACACCTGTACCACATATAACTAAAGAAAAATGTTTCATTTACTTATCAAACGGGCGATATATGCTTGTGAGTCCGCAAGCAGAGCTTTTTTTTTGGCGGGACTGCTTCTTCTTCTGTTGCATGACTTCCATTGTGTTTTTATATTTCCGTTGTGGTTTTATATTTCCGTTTTGGCTTTTATATTTCCGTTGTGGATTTCGATTTCCGTTGGGGCTTTCGTATTTCCGTTGTGGCTTTAGTATTTGCGTTGCGACTTTTATATTAGTGTTTCGGCGTTTGTATTGGTGTTGAAGATTTTAAATTTATGTTGTGGCTTTTGTTTTAGTGTGACACCTCTGGGCCACCGTACCTAGGCTATATCCCAGTCAAAACATATGCATGTTAGGTTAATTTGAGACTGTCCATAGGAATGTATAGTCCTTTGTCTTTGTATGGCCCTCTGATGGACAGATGACCAGCCTATACTGCGTCTCACCCAATCACAAGAGGGACAGGCTCCACTGTCCTCAAAGTGGTCTGAATGGGTACAGAAAATTGGAAACAGTTTTTAAGAGCTTAAATCTCCAGCATATTACAAAAATCATAATTATCCTCTATAATTTCTCTACAATTCAGTAAATCATCAATAGATCTTTGAGTCACTCTTTTTAAAAGTGGCATAAATGGAACGGTTTACAATATTTAGTCATACAGTATTTGTGTTTTACATTAAAAATAACATATTTTGTTTGATAATTATGTTATCCTCGAAGGTGAAAGTCAAGGGTGGTTAAGGAAAACGTTTCTCATGATAAATTGTTGAGCACATGTTCTAATCTCTCCTCCCCATATAATTCTTTCATGAATTTGGCCTTTACTCTGAAAGGACAAGAGTGTGGTTTCCGGTCAGGGACAGCAGCTGATCAGGTGGATCATCAGGTGGTCGTCTGACTGCCGCTGATCACAGTTTCAGCACCGCGGTCAGCTCCAGGCCCTGCCTCTTCCTCTCCCTCTTCCTCGCTTCCTCCTTTTTGTCTTTCTTCTTCAATCCGACCAACCTGTCACTCACTTGTAGAGTTAAAAAGCCTGGAAATCACACCGGCAGCAGAGAACACTACTTTCATTTGTCTCTTTTTTCAAGTGGCTCCACTTGATTGTTTTCCGCGTGTGTGTGTGTATGTGTTGTTGGGTGTGCGTCTCGAACGGGAATTGTGTCTCCTTTATGTCAGCGGCTCTCACAACTCGTTGAATCTTTGCCTCCGCGATTGTCGCGGAAGCCGCTCATTTCTTCGACCTCTGCAGGTGCATCGTCTCTCAGGCATTTGATCATGTTGGATCCATCTTCCAGCGAAGAAGAAGGGGAAGTGATCCCGGAGGTGGAGCGAAAGGAAGCCGCGGCCCCGCAGAGCCCGGCCGGAGCGCAGCAGCCCCCGGGCCCCGGCGGCGGCGGGGGGGGGGGGCGGCCCCGGCCCCGGCCCTCCAGCCCCAGCCCGTCGTTGGGCAGTGACAAGGAAAAAGAGGACTTAGAAAACATGCAGAGAGAGGAGGACGAGAGGAAGAAGCGGCTTCAGCTTTACGTGTTCGTGATGCGCTGTATCGCGTATCCGTTCAACGCCAAACAGCCCACTGACATGGCCAGAAGACAGCAAAAGGTAAGATAAGCCTGGATCAAAAGACTTGTCGTCAGAACTGGGATTTAATTATGATATGGCGCTTGTAATCAACCAATGAGCTTATGCGAAGCCAACTATTGTTTGCAGTGCGCACCGTGCCAGTGATTTCCTGGTGGACGACTGCCGAACAAAGCCCGCCGTGCTCCACTCAACACGTCTCAGTTCACATATTCAGTTCACTAAACCCGACTTTAACCCATGCGCTACACAATGATGGAAGTGCAGTGACGTTTGCAGAACCCCGCTGTATAATAAAAATTGTAAGCATCAGTGAATCAGATCAAAAGGTGGGGCCATTTTTCTAATCAAATCCCCGCTTTTTCAGATTCCCAACCCAGCGTCCTTTATTAACCCTCAACGTGCTAGATTAGGCCATAAAAGAGTCAATTGACTTTTTATCCTATGCAACAAAAGCACGAGCTGGAGGATGACATCAAAGAGAAACAGAGAAGGGTAGGGGTGGGACCTGATGTGCATCCATGCTGTCTCCGCCCAGTGGAGTGATCAGATCTTAGTGTCTCACACCAGAGCTGCAGCGCTCTCTTTCGCTTTTAAGAACAACCTGTTGCATTCAAGAAAAAACATACAGTAACCACCGCTCACATTTCCCCTCAGGTGATCGTTTCACTGGGGTGGTATGACATTAAAAGCTAAAACAGACTGAAAGACAGACAGGATCCCAGGACTGTTTTCTAATCAATGAACACTGAAACGACTGTGAACTAAATGCATCATGCATTAACAGTATTCTGCTTGTATTACACATACATATATTTATCTTCTTTTAATATACCGGTATATTAATTCTAAATCGTTTTGTAATTTTAAATAGTTTTGTAAATATAAATAAGTAGGACTAATTATGAATATAAGCTGATTTTACTTTGAGCGTTTCCTTATTGTGAACATAGAAAAACAGTTTTTAGTCTTTTTGCATATGTTATAGTTGGCACTTCATTATTTTGTTTCTCTTTTATTCTGACTTCTGTCATTGTGGCTATTTTCAAAATCAGGGACTAATGCTATTTTTTATTTCTCTTTTGTTTTTACTGGAGATTTTCAGACAAAAGGAAATTCTGTTTTGCTCAAATATACACAACAGAAGCAACACGAGATCAGTGCTGTTCATTTGTTGAGTGACCCTTGTCTGTTTATCCAAGGAAAAGCCCTTAGATAATAGTGACCAGTTCTCACCACAGATACTTTCTCAGTATTTTCATAAACTTCTCTTTCCTAAATGCATAGTTTCAAACATAAATGGAAAATGTATTTTCAGTATTTAGTCAATGCCTATCAAACAACCCAATATTGTTTGAACTATCAACATCCCCAAAAAATATGATTGTGAACTGCCCTTTCTGCTCTACATTAGTCGTCAACATGTCGTATCTGCAGACTTCCTTCTTGGAGAAGTTGCAAAGAATCTGGAGAGAATCTTCCACCCATACTCTATCCAAATCATAGAACTTTTTATCCTCAATTGGAATGTCTTTATTTCTTCCAATTCATCCCTTGAGATAACAACCCTTGATTCCTTCTTCCACCTCTCCCTTACATTATCAGTGGTATCACCTTCAGTCCTCCAGAGTCCTGTATAATTTGTAAATGTATTTTTAGTCATCTGCAATCTTCTATCATCAATTTGATTAACTTTAATTGGGAGGTATCATCTACTCTTTTTTAATTTCATGATCTAAATAGTGTTACAACTGGAGGTAAGATTGGAAATCCAGATCACCCAAAGCATATCGATCCTTTAATTTCTGAAAACTTATCAGACCATTTTTCTGAAAATGTCCTAATGCGTCTTTGACCCATTCGTCCTTTTTTTGTAATTAATTTGGCTCACTATCTCTGTCATGGCCTATCCACCTCATTAATGTTCATTTTTCCTGTTAAGTTATATATTGGATTAATCATGAGATTAATCCAAAAAAGCCAAATGTACCTCCAGCAATGGTTTTTCCTTTTTTAAACAAAGATCTTAATTTACTATTACAGGTAATCTCTGACGTCTCGTTCCAGGAATATTTGAAAAGCTTCATTTGACCTTAATTCTAGCTGTTTATTCTAAAGCATGTATTAATTTTACACAGGTTTCACAAAAAATAAACTTCTTCATAATCATTTACAGAATATCACATTTGACTGAATCAAAAGCTTTTTTTCCATCCCTCCCAATTATCAATTATGTTAGTTTTCTATTCGTTATATATTGCATTATATGCAGTGTTCACCAGATATTATCATGTGTCTGCTGATGTTTTATGAAACCTGTCTGATCTAAATTTATAATGTTTAGTAAGAGTTTCTCTATTCTTGTTTGAATCGCAGGAAGAGTTTTGTATATACTAAACCTATTGGTTAGGACAAATGGGTAAATCTTTTCCTGCTTTTGCAATGATGGAAATAATCAACTCTTTCCATGACTTTCCTTTTAATATCCTATTAAAGATCCTATGCATTAATTATATTAACCCTTGTGTAATGTTCATATTGTTGCTACTCAGCCAGCGTTTGTGGGTCTGATGGACCCGCTTCATTTTGTGGCTTTTATTCCCTCACAATCAAACACTTTTATGTTAAAATACTGAACAGATGTTTACCTTTTCTTAACTTCTCTCTCTCGTCCAAAATCAATGCCAGGACCCTCTGGGCAGAGAACCTTTAGACCATCTTGATCGGTTCTGTTCCAGTGTGGTCCCAGCCCCAATTTTTAGCAGATAGACAGAGGGTCAAATGTGCAAGAAAATTAAAGCAGACAAACAATGTGTGGGAACTGTTTCTTTTGTGTTTGTGCACCTGCAGTACCCACACAAGGTTGCAACATTGTGAGTGTGTGTGCGTGTGTGTGTGTGGTTCACAGAACATCAATTTCCACAGTTCTTTTATCCCCGGGTCCAGTGGACCCGAACATCTTACATGTAATAGAAATGTGTAGGGGGGGTGTACGGTGTGTGGGCATTAAATATGTATTCTGATATATGTTCTTCACAGAAAATGAGCCAAAGCCAGTGAGTCTCAGTTTGAAAAATTCATTCATTGTATCATTTTTCTTTTAATAAAAAATGAAAACTGGTCACTTAGACCCTAACACCAAACAAGGGTTAATGTTTTCCTGTTTTAATGTTTTCCTTATACCATTCAGAGGTGGTATATCCATCTGCTCCAAAGGTCCATTTAAAGAAAAAGGTTTTATACAAACTGAGCTTCTTGAAATGACGGGAGATCTGAGTTTTGCATTTCAGAAAGAGAGTTTACTCAACCTATGTGTCTGTTGTCGTAGTAACATCCTCCCCAGAAATTACCTGGTCGGGAGCAGTTTTTCCTCTATAAATTCAGTTTCCCTGTCCCTTCCCTCTTTAAATCACTAGATCATTTCTTCATTCAGTCCGGAGAGTTTTATCGTAATTCTGTAAAGAGTAAAAAATAAAAAAGGTGTTTTAAAATGACTTTCCCTGTTGACGAGCTTGAAGGTGTGCCATTAATTCACAAAGAATTAAGAATTAAATATTTGTCACAAGAGAATTATCAGAACGCCTGTTATCAAATTCCACATCCAGACAATGATCTTTTTTACCTCACTATCCATCACATATATTTTTGCATATGTTTTTTTTTTCTATAAGGTGGAAGATGGTAAACTTCTGAGTATGACAACAGTGTGCAGAGCAGGATTGTTTACCTGCCTCATTAAGTTTCCTGGGGAATAAACCCATCCCATTCTTCTGGATTGTTAGATTCATTTGAAATTATATCTTGACACTAATAATGACACTAAGCTGCAACGTCAGACTTTGATTAGTTATTTTATTTCCTTTTAGGATTTCCCAATATAATTGGGTGCCTACATCACCTCAGGATGACCCCTGAGAAGGCCAGTGATGTAACTGTGGTTTTGTTGTTCTTCACAATGTTGCCTTCACAATATTGACACCATCTGTCAGGGTCATTTCTCCCTTTCCAACAAATAAACATGCAAAAGTTACTTTTTGTATCATTTCAATAGTTAACATGACTCGCTCATGACGATGCACCCATCACTAACTTATACTTGAGTATTCCTATTTCCAGATCTTCCCTCCTAGTTTGTTGAACAAGGTACACCATTTCTTTATAAGTTCTTTGTATTTTTGTCAGGATAATTCTGTACAGTTCTTTAACAAGTAACTGGGATAGAGAAAGAGGACATTAAAACAAAATGTGGCATATAAATTTCACAGAATTAGCCACTTCATCCTCAGCTTCTGCTATGTGTGCTTCTCAACATAATTAGAATACATCAATACACCTCCACTCAAGCGGAAAACTATTTAGCTAATCCCAAAAAATCCTCTACTTGTAATTCATTGTCTTCATATGTCCATATAATTACAGTAGCCCAGAGGTGCCAGGACAAATACAAAAGCCACAACACAAATACAAACGCCGCAACACAAATGCAAAAGCCACAACGGAAATACAAAAGCCGCGACACAAATAGAAATGCCACAACACAAATGCAAAAGCCAAAATGGAAGTGCAAAACCACAACGGAAGTCACGCAACCTGCAGCAGAAGTAACAGTGCCTGTTGAATGAAACAACAGGAGGAGAAGCGTTGCTTGCTAACAGAAGACAAATCTTGCCCATTTGATAAGCAAGTGAAACGATTTTCTTTAGCCAACTATGATGCAGGTGTACCGCTATACCAGAAAGTGGGTTTACTGACAACTACATGTTTGTTAGCCATGTGACTAGAATAGAAAAGATTACTTTATTCATTACTGAAGCGAAATTTGGTTGCCTTAGTAGGATACGATACCGTACAATAAAAAAATAAGTAGATACTGTGTAGTTCTGTGATTAGTTCCGTTCTGTGCTTGAGGGTCCCACAGAGGCAGTTGAGTTGTACAGTCTTATTGCAGTAGGTAGGAACAATTTCCTGTAGCATTCCTTGGAGCAGTGGGGTTGAATGAGTCTGTTGCTGAATATGCTCTTTAGCCTGTCGAGTGTTTTGTGGAGGGGATGGGAGGGATTGTCCATGATGGACAGCAGTTTTGCTAACATCCTGTCCTTTACCACCTCTGACAGGGTGACAAGCTTAGAGCCAACAACAGTTTTTTCAGTCTGTTAACATTCTTTGTTAGCCCGATTCTTTTATTGGAAACCTCAGATAAACCAAAGTAGATCAAACGTATAGAAATGACATTTATTAGGTCAAAGGGAAAGTATCAGCACTGGGCTCTTCACAGACAAAACCTCTCTCTCAAGGTCTCAGTGGGCAAAGAGCCCAGAGATCTGGGTGTGATGGGCATTATCTCCTGGGCTCGATCCGCCTCCTCAAAGGAGGACTGGACACAACCAAGTCTCATTGGCCAGTTAGCTCTGGGCATGAACAGGCCAGGTCCTAATTCATGCAGATGACAGGAATGTGCTAACAAATGGTGTGTGTGTGTGTATTGACCTAAAGGTGGATTTAATGCAACAGAGAAAGAAAGAGAGAAAGGAAAAGAGAGAAGAGAGTGTCTGTGGACACAGCCAGAGACAAAATATAGTTATAAAAGGAATAAAACAATCAGTAATTTACATAGATCATGTGATAGCATACAATGCTAAAGTGAGTAAATATAGCCAAATTCTAACATTTACCTTGATGTCCGCACCCCAGGACACAGCAGCAAAGTCATGGTGCTCGCCACAACAGACTGATAGAACATCTGCAGCATTTTGTCGCAGACATTAGAGTGGACATTTTATGCAAAACCAAGTTTTTAATCATTTGATTATGTACATTTGGGACTATGTAGGGCCTATCAGCAGGCAAAGTGTGAAAAAACATGACTCAGTCATGTTTTTGTGGGCCGCCTCAGTCTGAATCCAGGAGATAAATCAGGAGGTTTCAGGAGTGGGTAGTTTCTGACGTCATTAGCTCTAGCTCATTATAATATTCCAGCCTTTCACCTGCATGTTGCCCCCCCCCCCCCCCCCCCC
>JABUIW010000193.1:574520-606783 GCA_013363375.1 Menidia beryllina | reverse complement strand
AAACCAATCTTTCACCAGTCTTGCTGTGTGTATTGGTGCATTGTCATTCTGATACACGGCACCTCCTTCAGGATACAGTGTTTGAACCATTGGATGCACATGGTCCTCCAGAATGGTTCCGTAGTCCTTGGCATCCGTAGTCCTTGGCATCTACCACAAGTATGCGGCCAAGGGAATGCCATGATACGGCAGCCCAAACCATCACTGATCCACCCCCATGCTTCACTCTGGGCATGCAATAGTCTGGGTGGTACGCTTCTTTGGGGCTTCTCCACACCGTATCTCTCCCGGATGTGGGGAAAACAGTAAAGGCGGGCTCATCAGAGAACAATACATGTTTCACATTGTCCACATCCCAAGATTTGCGCTCCTTGCACCATTGAAACAGACGTTTGGCATTGGCACGAGTGAACAAAGGTTTGGCTATAGCAGCCCGGCCGTGTATATTGACCCTGTGGAGCTCCCGACGGACAGTTTTGGTGGAAACAGGAGAGTTGAGGTACACATTTAATTCTGCTGTGATTTGGGCAGCCGTGGTTTTATGTTTTTTGGATACAATCCGGGTTAGCACCCGAACATCCCTTTCAGACAGCTTCCTCTTGCGTCCATAGTTAATCCTGTTGGATGTAGTTCGTCCTTCTTGGTGGTATGCTGACATTACCCTGGATACCGTGGCTCTTGATTCATCACAAAGACTTGCTGTCTTGGTCACAGATGCGCCAGCAAGACGTGCACCAACAATTGGTCCTCTTTTGAGCTCTTGTATGTCACCCATAATGTTGTATGCATTGCAATATTTTGAGCAAAACTGTGCTCTTACCCTGCTAATTGGACCTTCACAGTCTGCTCTTATTGGTTCAATGTGCAATTAATGAAGATTGGCCACCAGGCTGGTCCAATTTATCCATGAAACCTCCCACACTAAAATGAGAGGTGTTTCAGTTTCATTGTCCAACCCCTGTATATATAAAATATATGGTATGTACTAAAAAATTATTGCATTAATTGAAATAAAACAATAGAGATAGAGTTGCAAAGATGTTTTCATATAATCCTTAAACTCCCATTCACCTGTTCCCTCTTCATAATGGCTTGCCCTTTTTTGAAGGATGTACTGGATGAGGAAGCCCTAATTCTCAGATGAGCATTTTGGCATCAAACGGCCTTCCGAGATAGTTCAGACCAATTGTCCTTTGGATTTCTATGTCTTATTGAGAGATACAGATTCTCAGGCGGTGGACTAACATATTTATGTAGGCTGCTGGGTCCAAAAATACAGCACAAGACGGCATGGAGCCATGCTCTCACTGTACTACAGGGCGTCTGTGTTACATTGAAATGGTTAACAAGTGGGAGCTCCCTTTATTCTGTTAGGGGTGCAGAGAACCTCCATAAAGGGCCATTTGCTGCACAATAAGCAGCTCTATTTCTTGGAACCTTCCCTTCTTTAGAGCAATTTTCACATCTGCCAGCTGTATCTCTCTCCAGGTGCTTTCTCATCCAAGGTTTTGGCAGTTTGTGAAGTTTGTGTAAAAGAAATGTCAATTAGCACAGCAGGATTTGTACATAGTGCAGATTTACTTTGGCCAATACTCACAAGGTTACCAGGCTGCTCAGGAGACCGCACAACATCTGGGTCCTGTTACACACTTTCACTGCAAGTGTTCACTGCAAGTAAATCAAAAGTCAGACAGTATATTATATTTAGTTGTTCCATGTGCAGTAGTACTACAATAAGTACCTTGTATGAAGTGGACAGTTTTTTATAGCTGGGACAAAATCAGTTATTGTCCCACCCTGGATCGCCACCATTACTGGCCTCCCTTTATTTAGATGGAGTGTCTCCCTTATTCCCTGATTGATTCCCTGGGGTTCCCTTCCTTTCATGTGCTTAAATTCTCTGTGTTCCCATTGTCGTGTTTTTACTAACTGCTATGAAGATCAGCTGAATATGATTTGACAATTTTTCACTTCTGACAGCCCAACACTGAGTTTTCTTGTCTGATCTTGATAGGATTTTTTAGTGTTTGTAAGCCAGTTACCAAAATGCAAAAAGTATTCTTGACCAGAATACACAAACAATATAATCATACCACTGCGCATGGAAGTAGATTGATTGTAGGATGCTGACCTTCCAAATCTGAGAAATGACCCTTAGCCAAAACTCTACCTTATACTTTTGTAGACAATTTTCCTCTTATTAGTGGAAGTAGAAGTTACTTAAAACAAACTTTCATACATCGTCTAAGCATCCATTTTATATTGGGTAGAACATGTGTGAAACATAGATTCTGGAGGCTTTAAGAAGGCATTCAAACAAGATGTTTGAACCAACCCATCTGATACTTCTCGATACTGAGCAGCAGCAACTCCCCAATTGCAATCTTCAGAAGAAAAAAAAAATTCTCAGTTTAGAATTTTGATCTCATTGTTTTAGTCACCACCCAAAATTCATGACTATGTATGGGTAAAGTTTAATAATGTAGTGACTTGTTGAAGAGAAGTTTTTTTCTTTTGGCACAGCCCATATTGTCCTCATCACTGTAGATTCTGCCCAATCACTCTCCAGCGCTGCTGTTCCATGAGTAAAACCCTTAAACTTATCCATTTCAAGTAGGTATTTTCTCGCAATCCAGGGGAAATTGTGCAATTCTCTTTTGGCAGACAAATAAGACTAAGCCCTCAGAGTAAGGGTTTGTCTTGTTAACACTTCACTGTCCCATTGACCTGACCTTTAGATGTGCCCCAATCTTCTAGAATGGCTCTAAATAGAATCTTTGAGCCCTGGTTGCCCTGGCAAAGTCTAACACACCATAAATATATCTAATTTTGCTGGGACACAGAGCTAAATTTTAACTGCAGCTATACAGGATGCAATGACCTAGTACAGTGATCCTCACTAGCTTTTCTAAAGAGCCAGAAGTAACTCAAAGAAAAAAAAACCTATTAACATAAAATAAACACAGCAAACACATTATCTGTTTAAATAAAATCATTGTACTGTACTGAGATGTGCAGTGAGCTTTGGTGCATGTCTTTGACTTTCTTTATGTTCTATTTTTTATTTGCTCTAGCCACACTGAGGAAAGTCTGCTTCGGAAACTAAACTCCAGTAGTAACCAACACCATCTTGGAGTTCCATTTGAAGGATTTAATTTGTTTGCCGCTCTAAAGCCTGGCACGGCTGTCAGAACAGACTTGTTTGATGGTTGGTTCAAGTCAGGATACATCCCATCAAAGGGGGTTTTCAATTAAATTAAATATGTCCTTGTCCTTCTGTAATTCACATTACAGAATCTGGAATCAAACACCTTACATTCTTCAGCTCAATGATCCTCACTATCTCTCACGTCCTTTTTTTTTCTTATTTTTTATCATAAATCACTCCATTTCGTATATTGTGCAACCTAGCTTGTAGAATCATAAGTCGCTTTGGATAAAAGCGTCTGCCAAATGCATAAACATAAACATAATCAATGCTGCTGTGTAGCGTTCTACCGTCAGGTGTAGCTGTGCCAGCAGCATCATGCCTGTGTTGCCAGTTTCGATAGTATCCCCCATTTGGAACCACATTTTTAGCTCATTGAAGCAAAATGAGAGTTAAAAAATCCAAATGCTTGAGATGTAGAGCGCATTACATGTTTTGAAAATTCATTGGTTGTGCTGTTGTATGGTTGTAACCTGTAATGAGAGCCACCAATAAAGCATGGAGAGCTGCATGTGGCTCAGGAGCTGCACAATGAGTATCTCTGACCTGTAACAAGGGCTTTGATCGTCCATACTCCTAAAGCCCTTCCATCAGCACACCCTGAAGAACATGATCAAGGATTTTCTCCAGAGCCACAAAACATGTGAAGAAAACACCCATGCACCTTCCCGAGATTGATTTGGCATTAGCACACACCCCAAGTCAAATCCCCAGTGGCATTTCTGTGTTGAGTTTTGCATGTTATGTCTGTGTCTGTGTGGGTTTTCTCTGGGTACACAGGCTTCCACCATCCAAAAACATACATGTTAGTTAAATTGTGTTTTTTTTTTGTCAATGTGTGGCCCTGCCATGGAGATCTGACCTGAGACCTGACCTGAGACCTGACATGGGTGTACCCTGCCTCTTGCCCATTGTCAGCTGTCACTGGGAATAAGCGTTATAGATAATGGTTGGATTACTATAAATTGGCCTATTTCTGATTAATATTAAATTTATCTGAATTTGAAAAGAGTGATATAAATATAGAGCTAGATTTAGGTGCACAGTTCTTTGAAGAGAATGCCAACACTGTACTGTCAGCCTTGGCACTCTGTTTCTTGTTATTAGAAGTTTTGAAGTAGAAGTAGAATAAAAACAGCCTTTATTGTACCACAAGAAGGGAAATTTATGTTTAGTCCCTCACTGAAAAGTAGTTCAAGAGGTATTGGGTATTCTGGAGGATCAAAGACTATGCTGAATTGTAATGTTTAATGAACATAACTTGAATTAATCATCTCGAGAGTATCTTAATTACTTTAAGTGAGAGAGTTATCATTTCAGTATCACTTTAATAGTAACTAGTCAGTATAACATTTTTAATTAATGTCTGTATTTTTCTGTCTCCACCAGATTAATAAACTGCAGCTACAGACAATAAAAGAACGTTTTCAGGCATTCCTCAGTGGAGAAACTCAGATCGTGGCTGATGAGGCTTTTATCAACGCTGTCCAGAGCTACTATGAGGTGAGATTTTTACACATCATCCAAGCACACACACACAATTATTTTTTACAACAATTATATAATTGTTCAGGTTGAACAATTATACTTTATTTGTATGTTAAATATCTAATTGCATTCTGTAATATATCGCTGTTCTTTCATGACTCAACATGTAAACTGTACATTTCCTTTGTAATTCTTGTCCTGTATTGTTTTTATTAAGTAAACATGTGGTGATTCTTGGTTCTAATAAATCATACATTTTCAGCATGTTGTTCATAATGGGTTTAGAAAAATCCTGGAATCAGCCAATTTATCCAATGATTCATAGATGATCAACGTGATAAAAGAAAAGGATCTGTCTGCATTGTGTAGCTTGTCTCCTCCAGACTGTTCTATTCATTTGGTTAAAACATAGTATTTGACACACTATTGGAAGAAGAGCTGCGTGGTGGTTAGGAACATCAGGGTTTGAGTTTTAAGTCCTTTCCTTGTGTAGTTTGAATATTCTCCCAATTTATGCATGGATTCTGTAAGCTGGGTATTACAGCTTTGGATGGACTACAAGAGCAAAAGTAATTCTAAGAAGAATATTTTGTTTATTTAACGGCCTCTTTCAAATTACCTTTGTTCAACTCAGGAAATTAATCAATCCATACCCTGAACTTTTCTTAAATTAAATAGTAATATCCCGTGTTTTTAAAAAAAAAACTTGCTGTTTAGTGGCATCTTACTCTTTTTTGAGCTTGGGATTTTGAGCTTAGTTAAGCATGGTAAATGGTAATGATGCAGAGATGGCTGCTATACGATTTATTACTTGGAACGTGAAAGGTTTAAATGGGCCGGTTAAAAGAGCCAGGATATTTAATCATCTAAAGTACTTAAAATGCAATATCGCATTTCCCCAGGAAACCCACCTATTAGTAAAAGATCGAGTCGGACTTGTGGAACAGCCATATTGATCCATAGGAAAATTCAGTTTAATGCAACTACTGTTATCCACAAGGACGATTCGTGATGGTTTCAGGCTCCTCTGCCTGTGGTTCTAGTAAATATCTATGCCACGAATTGGGATGATAAGAAGTTTATAGGTAAAATTAGGAAATCAATCCCAGATTTGAATTCACAACAATTTATTTTTGGCGGAGACTTAAACTGTGTGATGAATCCAACACTTCACCGCCCCAGTTCTAGATCCACAAACATTTCTAAAAAAGCCAAGCTATTATCAGCTTTAATGGACCAGATAGGAGGCGTTGACCCCTGGCGTTATATATTTCCACAAAGTAAGACCTTCTCTTTTTCTTCTAATGTACATCACTCAAATATCAGAATAGACTATTTTTTCAATGAACAGAACCTTCTCTCCTCTGTCAAAAAAGCTGAATATTCATCTATAGCAGTGTTAGCCCTACTCTTTAGTTGGAAGCCTAGGAATAAACCAGAGTACATAAAGAGTACAAATATGACATTTATTGGTCACAGGCAAAGTAAATCCGCTCAGGGCTCTCACACACAAGGTTCCTGGAGGATCTCAGTTGGCAAGAGCCCTGATTTCCTGGTGCGATGAACATTTATCTTCTTGGCCGGGCCCAGAACAGGAGGACGGCTGAACGCAACCGAGTGTTATTGGCCAGTTAGCTCTGACTTGAATAGGCCAGAATCTTTGGGCACAGCCAGAGTTCAACACAAGAGTATAAATCTAAAAGGAATGATATAATTCTAAAAAGGAATAAAACAATCAGTCATTTACATCGATTAAGTTATAACAAATATTAACATATTTTAGCATAGTATGTTATAACTTAATCGAGTATTATAGCCCCATTCTAACGGCAGAGTCGGACCGTGCCCCTATATTGCGTTCAATCTCTACCAATTACAACACCCCTCCTGGAAACTATACAAAAACCTCTTGGCTGATGAGAACTTTTGTGAAATATCTCAAATAATCGATGACTTTATACATTTTAACACAAAAGATGGCATTTCGCCTTCTCTCCTGTAGGAAATACCAAAAGCTGTAATCAGGGGTGAGATTTTATCGTACTTAGATCAAATGAACAGGATGAAAAGAAATAAGCAAGAGGAGCTTATCAAGAAATATCTATGGTGGATGTTCAATACTCTGTTTCTCCTTCCCCTGAGCTCTGCAAGAGGAAGCTGGACCTCCACACACAATATGATTTGCTTTCAACTGAAAAAAAAGAACGTCTCTTATTAAAATCACGGGGGTATGTCTACGAGCATGGTGACAAGGCTGGGCATTTATTAGCACATCAACTCAAGTGCCGCGTAGCCTCTCAACAAATCCCACAAATTTGAAAAGAAGATGGTGAACTAACTATTGACCCAGAAAAGTTAATGAAACATTTACTTCATTTTATTCAAATCTGTACAGGTCAGAGATGAAAAATGATTGTTCTGACTTGGAACATTTCTTCAATAACCTCCAGGCTCCGTCTGTACCAACAGTTCACAGGACTGAAACCGAGCTTCAAGTAAAGTGTAAAGAAATCATTACTGCCATAAAAGCAGTTCAGAGTGGCATGGCACCAGGCCCAGATGGGTATCCAATAGAGTTCTTTAAAAAGTTCTCTAATAAACTATCAACAAATTTACTTGATATGTTTAATGACTCTCTGTTCCATTGGTCACTCCCACAGACACTGACTGAAGCATTATTGATAAGGCTCTCACCTATTTAAGCCTGGCAAAGATGGCAAAAAATGTGGCTTGTATCAACCCATCTCCTTCCTAAATTGTGATGTGAAGATGTTGGCCAAAGCCCTTGCCCTACGCCTTGAAACCACAATGCAGAACGTGATATTTGCTGACCAAACAGTTTTTTATTTCAGGCCGACAGTCTTTCACAAATATCCATCAGCTCTTAAATGTTATCCACTCCCCTGTGTCCAGCGCGATTCCTGAAGCGGTTATCGCGCTGGAGGTCCGGAAAGCTTTTAATCGGGTAGGATGGGGATATTTATTTGCAGGTTTAAAGAAATTCGGATATGGCCCTAATTTTGTCTCCTGGATTCAACTTTTGTATACCTCTATCACGGATGGTAAACGCTCACAGGACCTCTAGCTGTCAAGGGGCACCCTTCAGGGCTGACCAATCAGTTCATTGCTGTTCACCTTGGCCATAGAGCCCCACTCAAAACATCACAGTCAATTACTGGGATAACTGGGAGGGGGAGAGAGCATAAGGTATGTCTTTATGCAGGTGATCTGTTAATGTATGTATGTGACCCTATGGTATATGCTCCTCATATTACCCACACCCTGATGGGGTTTGGTGCCTTCTCTGGGTACAAACTGAATTTTAGTAAAAATTATTGCTATCCTGTTAATGACTTGGCTCTTCAAATACAGGCTGGTGCTCTATTGATCCATATGTCTACAAATGGCTTTAGATACTTGGGCATTGATATTACAAGGGACATATAAAATCTTTACCAAGAAAACTTCTATCTGTTATCTGAAAAAGTTAAATTAGACCTGAAGAAATGGAAACTAATGACCTACTTCCCTAGCAGGGAAAGTGAACTGTCTCTAAATGAATGTGCTCCACAGGCTTCTTCACCTGTTTCAATGTATCCCACTTTATCTACCTATGTCCTTCTTAAGTCTATTGATAAGGCTCTTCTGGTCTAGAAGATCTGTTAAAAACCCCGTTCAATTCTAAGAGACTTGTCTCCAGAATTAGTGATTGTATAACCTCTTTTAAAAACACAACAACAAAGCAGACTGAGTGGATGAGTCGGGGGATGACTTGGAGGAGGACGCTTGGGAGAGCGCTCTCCTAAGAATGAACAACAGCACTTCCTGTGCCAAGCTAAGCATTATGCAATTCAAGATCCTACATCACATCCACTACTCCAAAGCAAGACTGGCTAAAATATATCCTAACACAGATGCAAGCTGTGACAGGTGTCCAAACACTCCTGCTGACTTAATACATGTTTTGGTCATGTCCAGCCCTGTCAACCTATTGGTCTACCATCTTTAAAACTTTGTCAGAAGCATTGAATACTAATCTTCAACCCAACTTAGATATGGCCATATTTGGTACCACAGATAGACGACATACAACATTAAGGAAAAGCAATGAATCATTCATTTTTTTATGTTTTTATGACGCTGCTCGCAGAATTTTAATGCATTGGAAATAAAAAAATCCACCCGAAGTGTCTTTGTGGTTTAGCAACCTGACACAATTAATACAGTTAGATAAAATTAAATATACTCTCAGGGGGTCCAGGGTCAAATTCTTCTCTGTCTGGAATCCAATACTGACGCATCTAGGTAAACTTAAAACTGTTCCCACTTAGTGATCCTTTAGCAGTCATTTTGCATTAAAAATCAGAATCAGAATCAGAAATACTTTAATAATCCCAGAGGGAAATTATTTTTGTTACCAACTCCAGATATACAACTATATATATATATTTACAGGGGTTGGACTATGAAACTGAAACACCTGGTGTTAGACTACAATCATTTATTAGTATGGTGTAGGGCCTCCTTTTGCGGCCAATACAGCGTCAATTCGTCTTGGGAATGACATATACAAGTCCTGCACAGTGGTCAGAGGGATTTTAAGCCATTCTTCTTGCAGGATAGTGGCCAGGTCACGACGTGATGCTGGTGGAGGAAAATGTTTCCTGACTCGCTCCTCCAAAACACCCCAAAGTGGCTCAATAATATTGAGATCTGGTGACTGTGCAGGCCATGGGAGATGTTCAACTTCACTTTCATGTTCATCAAACCAATCTTTCAGTGTTTGAACCATTGGATGCACATGGTCCTCCAGAATGGTTCGGTAGTCCATGGCAGTGACGCGCCCATCTAGCACAAGTATGGGGCCAAGGGAATGCCATGATATGGCAGCCCAAACCATCACTGATCCACCCCCATGCTTCACTCTGGGCATGCAACAGTCTGGGTGGTACGCTTCTTTGGGGCTTCTCCACACCGTAACTCTCCCGGATGTGGGGAAAACAGTAAAGGCGGACTCATCAGAGAACAATACATGTTTCACATTGTCCACATCCCAAGATTTGCGCTCCTTGCACCATTGAAACCGAAGTTTGGCATTGGCACGAGTGACCAAAGGTTTGGCTATAGCAGCCCGGCTGTGTATATTGACCCTGTGGAGCTCCCGACGGACAGTTTTGGTGGAAACAGGAGAGTTGAGGTGCACATTTAATTCTGCCATGATTTGGGAAGCCATGGTTTTACGTTTTTTGCATACAATCCGGGTTAGCATCGAACATCCCTTTCAGACAGCTTCCTCTTGCGTCCACAGTTTATCCTGTTGGATGTGGTTTGTCCTTCTTGGTGGTATGCTGACATTACCCTGGATACCGTGGCTCTTGATACATCACAAAGACTTGCTGTCTTGGTCACAGATGCACCAGCAAGACGTGCACCAACAATTTGTCCTTTTTTTAACTGTTGTATGTCACCCATAATGTTGTGTGGATTGCAATATTTTGAGCAAAACTGTGCTCTTACGCTGCTAATTGGACCTTCACAGTCTGCTCTTATTGGTTCAATGTGCAATTAATGAAGATTGGCCACCAGGCTGGTCCAATTTAGCCATGAAACCTCCCACACTAAAATGAGAGGTGTTTCAGTTTCATTGTCCAACCCCTATATATATATATATATATATATATATATATATATATATATACACAATATTCCACACAAAACATAGATAAATATATACATATGTAACTATATGTATATATACAGATCTAAAATAAGTGACAATGATAGTGTGACAAAATTAAATAAATGCTAATAAATTAGTAAGAATTTACAGAGGGGGGGTGTGTGACTCTCTGAGTGAGGTGTTGTTGAGATTTATGACCACTGGAGGAATGACCACTGCATTCCCGGTACTCCGGGTGGCCCCGCATCAGTGCCGTTAGCTGGTCCATCTTGTTGCTAAGAGACCGTACGTTGCCCATAATAACAGAGGGGAGACACTGGTTAAATCTTCTCCTCTCAGTAAGCCCTTGCTATCTCGACCTTCCTGTTATCCGGTGTGGTGCATTTACTTACCTTAAAAGAAAAATTAGGTTAATTCTGTGTTTAAAATTTTTCTGGATTACATGAGTGAATGGTAAATTTAAGGCTAAATTCAAAATAGAGCTTGTGTATAAGAGTAAAAAAGGGAAATTCAAAACAAATTTTAAAACTGACTTGATCAGGATTAAACATTATTGATAACTTTATTTAGAAGAATCCAAAATCCCTGCCCTCATCTATCTGTGGTACCAGATTTGTATTATTGATTGTGATTGAATCCACGTGAACCATGTCTTCCTTAGTGCACAACTTCAGTGCTGGCGAGCCGAGGTACATGTTCTTTTTGGTATGTATGTTTACACGTACACGTGTGTACGTATATGGATGTATATACTTTGTATATATATATTTTTTAAATCAATTAATTTCTGTTAATTATTTTGTATTACCTTCAATTATGTACTCTTAAAGGATTGGTGTCCAACAGGTTCTTGGGATGGGGGGTTAAAATGTAAATATGAGTATTGTGTCTCTTGCATTTAAAGGAATGTAATATATCACTGATGCTCAATAAAAAGAAAAAAAAACTGAAATGCAAACTCATGTTTTTTTCTTGATTGCAGATCTTTCTGAAAAGTGACCGTGTATTCCGAATGGTACAGAGTGGTGGCTGTTCGGCCAGTGACTCTCGTGAAGTTTTTAAGAAGCACATAGAGAAGCGAGTGCGTGGTCTACCTGAAATTGATGGCCTGAGCAAAGAGACAGTACTAAGTTCCTGGATGGCAAAATTTGATACAATTTATCGAGGTGAAGAAGACCCTAGGAAGCACCAGCAGAGAATAACAGCAAGTGCAGCTTCAGAACTCATCCTCAGTAAGGATCAACTGTATGAAATGTTTCAGCAGATCCTAGGTATTAAGAAGTTTGAGCACCAGCTCCTCTACAATGCCTGCCAGGTAAGTCAATATGTAGCCACTTAAAATTTAAGAAAACACAGTATGTGTATATGTATGCATATCAACAGATTTTTAAATTTCTGTTGTAGAGTCGTGTAAGTTGTTGACGATTGTACAGCAGTATCATCAGTTTGTGTGATACCAGCAGTATGCAGCAATCAGAGTACTCTGTTATAATCAGACCAGAAGGTTTTCAGATGAATGGATGCGATAGTTCTATTCTGAAAATTTGATAGAAAAACATCCATAGCTATTATGCCATTTTTGGAATTCTCAGAATTTTAGGCCTTGACAAACAGGTGGATCTAGAGCAGGGGTGTCAAACTCATTTCGCATCGTGGGCCACATACGGCCTAGGGAGATGTCAAGTGGGCCGGACCATTAAAATTATACCATACTCTGCTAAAAATAACAAAAATATCATGTCTTTCCTTTGTTTTAGTGTAAAGAAGCACAAGAACATTAGGAAAATATTGAACTTTAATGAACTATCCTTTTACAAAACATTTCATGAAACACCTCATATTTCCTTAGACAAATGTGCAATTTACTTTTATCATTCACAAATATGCATTGCAACTGATCCCACTGATTGTACAAAGACACAAAACTTTAATTGGTACTGAAAAATATATTAATGCACTTTAAGATTAAATGAGACTTTTAAAGAAAGGAATTTTTAAACCGCTTACACATACGCATATAAAATCTAAATGTAATCCCTGCGTACACCTTACAAACTAAGGAGAGTGATTTTAAATGTGTAATGAAGAAAGTGTTCGCCTGTCCTGTAAATCTGTAAACTTCATACATGAAACATACATACACATACAATACATACTGAAAATTTATGGAGTTGTATGAACAGTAGAATTCCATCACACAACTTTTGTGTTGAAGCTGCTGACTAACATTAAAGTGCACATTTTTTAAATCACCACAGTAAGGATTCATCTTCACAGAGCTGTATTTGTCAGGGGGGCTGGGGTTTTTCGGGAGGACTCAGGCGCAGAGAGGTGGTTAATTCCAAAAAGGTTTATTGAACAAAAGCGCACTCTCAGAGTGGAGACAAAGTATCAAAACAAGATTGCAAGGCTATGAACAAAGTATCAAAATATAATCACTCTTATGAGGAAATCAAAGCTGTGAACAAAGTATCAAAACAACATGAATGGGCAAAGGTACAAAGTAACAAAGAAATACTCACTAGGAAGCAAAAATGGGGAACGGGATCAAAGGCTAGGTTTGCTGTGACAAGGGCTGGTCGAGACAGGCACTGTGGTCATGGACGCAAAGGAACTCAATACACCGGCACGGGACAAGGGGAGACGAGGACTATTTAAACACATGAGGGAAGGGATCCCCAGGTGCAGACAATAGGTAATCAAGGAGACAATCAGACTGGGAACACAACAGGAAGTGCAAGTGACCTGAAACAAGGGGATGCATCTTTCAAAATAAAACAGGAAATGACAAGACAACATGGAGACGAGACCAAAAACACCAACATTTCCCCCAGGTGTGACAGTATTCTTTCAATGCAAACAGTATCTAAGGCAGCATCTTAAAGGTGTTAGTCTAGTCTGGACTTGTATTTGTTCCTGAAACTTGGCATCTTTTGGCCTGTACAAGTGCATCAACACCAGGTGTCATGTCCTGACTAGCTGTCACTTTCAGAATGTCATTTAAGTGCTTGTTTGTGAGCCTTGAACGCATTTTTGTTTTATTGATATTCATCACTGAGAAAAATTGTTCACAAAGGTAGGTTGTCCCAAACATGCACAAAATTTTAGCAGCCTGGGCTGTTAATTTGGGGTACCCTGGTAGTAGATACTGATAAAATCTGTCCAGACCTACAGAGGCAAATTTGCCCTTCAAATCTGCATCACACTGCAAATCAATTATCTCTAGCTGAATTTCGACCGGCAGATCAGAAGCTTTAACTGTGAAAGGTGAGCGAAAAACTGAAAATTCTGTCTCAAGTTCACCAAATACCTGAAAACGTTTCTCAAACTCCCGCAGTAGTCCTGCAATTTTGTCTTTGTACCGTTTCATGTCCGCATCAGGTCTGGTCACACAGACATCTCTCAGACAGGGGAAATGAGCAGGGTTGCCATTTGACAGTTGCATCTCCCACAATGTCAGCTTCAACTTAAATGCCTGTATGTTGTCAGAAAACTGTGTGACAACTTTTTTGCGGCCTTGCAACATTTTGTTCAGATTGTTCAAGTGTTCAGTAATATCAACCAAGAATGCAAGGTCCCGTAGCCATTCCTGAGATTGTAATTCCAACACCGGTTTTCCTTTTTTCCCCATGAACTGTCCGATTTCCTCTCGTAGATCAAAGAAATGCCTCAGCACAGCGCCTCGGCTTAACCATCTCACTTCAGTGTGGTATGGCAGGCTGTGGGTAATGTTGCTGTCGCTGAGAAGTTTGTCAAACTGACGATGGTTCAGACCTCTGGACCGGATGAAATTTACAGTGCGAACAACCACCTCCATGACGTGGTCCATTTTCAGCGACTTGCAACACAATGCCTCCTGGTGCAAAATACAGTGAAATGTCCAGAAACGATCTCCTCCATTAAGGGCTTGTACTTTGTCTTTGAACTTTGTCGCGACACCTGCTTTCTTTCCGACCATGGATGGCGCGCCGTCTGTAGCCAGGCTGACAGCGCGGGACCAGTCCACTCTGTCCAATGCAGCAACGACAGAGCCGAAAATGTCCTCGGCTGTTGTGGTGTCCATCATTGGCACCAACTCAAGAAACTCTTCAGTAACAGTCAATGTCTCATCAACTCCTCGAATAAATATGGCCAGTTGGGCCACGTCTGTGATGTCAGTGCTCTCGTCAATTGCCACGGAAAATGCAATAAAGGACTCGACTCTCTGTTTCAATTGACTGTCTAAATCTGCCGATAGTTCCGATATCCTCTCTGCTATAGTATTCCTCGTCAGGCTAATATTGGCAAAAGCTTGTCGCTTCTCGGGACATACAAGTTCAGCCGCCTTTATCATGCATCGTTTAACAAAGTCACCGTCGGAATACGGCTTCGATGCTAATGCTATTTCGCTAGCAATTAGGTAGCTGGCTTTTACCGCTGCTTCACTGACTTCTCGGCTCCGGATGAAAGTTGACTGCTGTTTCCTCAGACCCGCCAGCAATTCGTTAATCTTTTCTCTTCTCAGTTGTCCTTGCAACCCGTCATATTTTTCGCTGTGATGAGTCTCGTAGTGGCGTCGAATATTATATTCCTTCAATACCGAAACTTGTTGCAAACACACCAAGCACAAAGGTTTTCCGTGCATCTCTGTAAATAAATAGGACGTGGTCCATTTTTCTTGGAAAATTCTACACTCCTTATCTACTTTTCTCCGTTTGGATAACGACATTCTGGCTAATGAGGGTGTAGCGGAGAGGTAGAGAGTTTTCAGTCTGTCTCAGTAATGCGGCTTGTCTTCTACTCTGATGAAAAGAGTGCGCCCCCTAGCGGATAATCCATGAATTGCAGCTAAATTAAAAATATTAATTCCATGTCTTTTATGCATTTTTTCCACTTTCAAATTATCCTGCGGGCCTGATCGAACCTCCTTGGGGGCCGGTTCCGGCCCGCGGGCCGTATGTTTGACACCCCTGATCTAGAGCATAGGGTCAGACCTGGTATGGGCTTTATGGGAGTCTGAAGAGAAGATGAGTCAACTGATACATTTTTGTTGAGCATGTCATGTAATACAACATTGACTAGTGATTTAGAGACTAATTAAGCATTAATAAACCCAAATTGCATGACCAAGGAAATCTAAAAATCAATATGCTTTAATTTATTTATCTCATTGTTAATAGGTGGTAAGCATTTGCAGGTCATGCTTGGAGAAGATTGTGGCTCCCTATAGCAGTTCCAAGGCAGAAGAGTACCAGTAATGGATAATGTTCTTGATTATGTCACCACGTCCACAATAATTAATGCATGGTCTAAGTGTGTTATCCTCCTTCCCACAAAAAATAAATCATACCTTGAAGAAGAGTAAAGATGAAGATAAAACCAAACTTGAAATAATCTGAAATGTCAATGGCCCCTCTTTCAGGTGTAGAAATAAAGTCTACCTCAGTGAAGGTAAAAGATTAGTGGCAAAATAAAATCGATCAGTCATTCTTACATAGATCATAGCACCCAGAGGGAACCTTGGACAGGTTGGAATAACATGCTTGAATATGATCAAATATTTCATTTTGGCAGTGGAATAATTCTAAGAATTTCACAAGAGGCCTAGTTAAGGTGTGGGTTTTATGCATGGAAATTAATTACTTTTATGATAATTGCATCCTATAAGAACGAGTCATTTAGTCTCTTTGTGGGAACTCTGCAGCGCATTCAGAGTTACGTTTTGTCTCTGTTCTGCCTATGTTCTGTGTTGTTGAAGCCTCTGGGATTTTCAGAAAACGTGTGTATACTGACAGGTCATGTGGCACTTAGATCGCACAAAGGCTTTAGGTTATATCGCACATTTAACTTTAACTATGTGACACAGTTCAGACAAACAAACTAAATTATGATTACATGACATTAATGCAATCTTAAACACCAAAACTAACATTTCACAAACCCTAACAGCACTTTTATGCGTAACTGTCAAGAGATTGTCTGTACAGAATTTTCCACTTTTTGATTCGGCTTTTCTTAGTTCTATGTGATACCTGCTGTCCTAAGACATTCACAAATCTTCTTGATTACTGCCGACACGGCAACAATCCGCCTTCCAGGGAGAGACCATGGTCTTGGACTTGGAGGCACTCTCCTCATCCCAGCCGCTAACCACTCCAGAGCTGTAGGTCACGACTTGATGCCATCAGGACCACATCATCTGCAATAAGCCTGTCCATAAAAGTTATGAACAGAACCGGAGACAGAGGGCAACCTTAGCAGAGTCCAACTCTCACTGCAAACGGGTCCGACTTACCACCGGCAATGTGAACCAAACTCTGACTCTGGTCTTACAGGGACTGAACAGCCCGTAACAAAGGCCCAGTACCCCATACTCCCGGAGCACCCCCCACAGGATACCCCGAGGGACACGGCTGAACGCCTTCTCCAAGTCCACAAAACATATGTGGACTGGTTGAGCGAACTCCCATGCACCCTCCAGGACCCCACTGAGGGTATAGAGCTGGTCCAGCATTCCACGTACAGGATGAAAACCACACTCTTCCTCCTGAATCTGAGGTTCGACTATCCGACGGACCCTCCTCTCCAGAACCGCTGAATAGACCTTCCCTGGGAGGCTTAAGAGTGTGATCCCCATATAGTTGGAACACAGACTTTGGTCCCCCTTTTTAAATAGGGGGACCACCACCCCAATCTGTATGTTTAGGAACTGCCCCTAATGTCCACGCGATGCTGCAGAGTCGCGTTTGCCAATGCAGCCCCACAACATCTGGGAACTCCAGCCGAATCTCATCCACCCCCGGAGCTTTGCCAGCTGAAATGACAACAAAGTCGATCGTTGAACTGCGGCCTAGAGTGTCCTGGTGCCAGGAGCACATATGAACACTCTTATGTTTGAACATGGTGTTCGTTATGGACAATCCGTGTCGAGCACAGGAGTCAAAAACAGAAAACCACTCGGGCACAAGCTGGGGGCGCATTCCTCCCAACCATGCCCCTCCAGGTCTCACTGTCATTGCCCACGTGAGCGATGAAGTCCCCCAGCAGAACAAGGGAGTCCCCGGGGGGGGGGGCACCCTCCAGCACCCCCTCAAGGACTCAAAGAAGGGTGGGTATTCTGCACTGCTGTTAGCACCAACAACAGTCAGGACACGTCCCCCCACCCGAAGGCGAAGGGAGGCTACCCTCTCGTTCACCGGGGTGAACCCAAACGTACAGGCACCAAGATGGGGGGCAACGAGTATGCCCACTCTTGCTCAGCGCCTGTAACCGAAGGAAATTCCAGAGTAGAAGAGCGTCCAACCCCTCTCAAGAAGGCTGGTTCCAGAGCCAGAGCTGTGTGTCGAGGCGAGATCGACTATGTCCAGCCGGAATCTATCCGCCTCGCACACCAGCTCAGGCTCCTTCCCCACCAGAGAGGTGACATTCCACGTCCCTAGAGCCAGCTTCTGCAGCCGGGGATTGGTTTGCCAAGGTCCCCGGCTGCCACCCGTTCCACAATGCACCTGACCCCTTTGGCCCCTCCTATGGGTCGTGAGCCCAATGAAAGGGGGGACCCATGTGGCTACTTCGGGTTGAGCCCGGCCGGGCTCCATGGGCTAAAGCCTGGCCACCAGGCACTTGCCAATGTGCCCAGCTCCAGGGTGGGGCTCCGGTGGCCCGCGTCCGGGCGGGGGAGCACTAGATCAATTTATCTTTTTCATCATAAGGGGTCTTTTGGGCTGCACTTTGTCTGATCCCTCACCTAGGTTCTGTTTGCCTTGGGTGACCCTACCAGGGGCTTGAAGCCCTGGAAAGCATAGCTCCTAGGATCATTGGGACACTCAAACCCCTCCACCACGAAAAGGTGGCAGCCCAGGGAGGGGTATATGAATTCAACCCAAGTTAAACTTTAAGATAAAAGAAAGCAGCAGAGAAAGAACTGTCATGGTTTTCAGTTTCTGAGCCCACATGCAGACACTTAGACGAGAGAACAGGAATCGGTTTAAGTGAATTTATTTCTATATGCTGGGAGATGTTCAACCTCTCCGGTTGGAGCGACGGGTCCTCGGATGGTCAGTCCGAGCGAGGACCGATCCGCGGGGGGGTGAGCGAGCCGGGTTCGGTTACCGTGACTGACAGGTGGCTGAATGACAGGTGGCTGGAGGCGGCGGCACTGACTGGGAACGGGCTGCGAGGCAAGGTATCAGGCAGAGCGGCAGGAGGGCCGGAGCTGACGGCAACCAGACGGATCCGGGGAGAGCGAGAGCCGGACCCGAGCAGGGTTGGATCCGGAGCTGATTGCAGAGCCCCGAGTCCGAGAGGCACGAGTCCAGGGAACGAAAACTGCGGGGCACAGAGAGAAGGGTCAACGTGAGGGACGAGGCGAATAACACTCACGAGCTGCGATCCTCAAGGAGCTTGGTCTGCATCGGCGTACCACAACTGAGTAACACTCTGGCGTCCTCCTGCTCACTGCCTGATCCTTAAATGCCAGCCCGTAGAGTGTCGGATGAGTCTCAGGTGTGGGGCCACGCCCACCTGTCAATTGCAGCCACCTGTGAAGCTGAGCAAAACAGAGCACGGCAACACGAACCCTGACAAGAACAACAATGGTATATTTGGAACTTAAACTCAATTTAGCTATACACATGCATGGACAGAGTCAAATAGTTTGCAAAAGCCAGCCACGACCATGAATCTAATCAGCTCCAAGATTTTGCACACACAACAAATATCATAAGTCACATATACTGTCACGAACTGATTTGGAACCCAAAAACACCCAAAGACAGAACGTCAGTTGAAACAAAGTTTATTCTGGCGAGAGGGATAATCCGGGGGCGTGGTCAAGGGGGTCCGGGTCCGGCAACGAGGAGGGCAATACTTAATCGACAGGCTCAGGGTAATCCAACAAGAGTGTCCAGGTCCAGTCCAGGGTCAGAGCCGGGGAATCAGTCCAGAGGGGCAGGCGGGAACTCGGTGTCAGGCAGGCGGGGTCGATGCACGGGGAGGCAGACAGGTAAGCAGACAAATCAGACGAGGGCAAGGCAGACTCAGGAAACGGAGGCGAAGACAGGTCGGAGCACAGGCAGGCAGATAGCTATGATGATCGCTGGAAGTTCTTACCGGTAAAGGTTCGAGACGTTCTGGCATTGAGGTCTGGCTGAAGCGGAGCTTAAGTAGGGGTGGAAACAGGTGGGAACGATGAAGGTGATTGCGGGTGTGGGAGGTGGTCAGGGGTGCCAGTAGGTGGAGTCAGCCCCAGAGCCGGGAGCATTACAGAGCCCCCCCCTCAAGGGCGGATTCCAGACGCCCTAGGTTGGTCTGGGTGGGCTCGGTGGAAGTCCCTGAGAAGGGCTTTGTCCAGGACGCGACTCGATGGGACCCACTGGCGTTCCTCCGGACCATAACCCTCCCAATCGATAAGGTATTGGGTGCCCCTACCCCACGTTCGGGACTTCAGGATCCTCCTTACCGTGTACGCCGGGGAACCATCAACAAGACGGGCGGGCGGCGGGGACGTGGAGGCGGGAGCCAGACTCGAGGAGACTCGAGGAGACGAGTCTGGAGATGGCTTGACCCGGGAGATGTGGAATGTGGGGTGAATCCTCATCGACGGGGGTAGGCGGAGGCGGACCGCCACGGGGTTAACCACCTTGGAGATGGGGAACGGCCCGATAAATCGGGGTGCCAGTTTCTTGCTCTCCACCTTAAGGGGGAGATCCCTTGTGGAGAGCCAAACCCTATCTCCCACCTGATACTGTGGGCCAGGACGCCGCCGGCGATTAGCAGCGCGGGCCTGGATCTGAGAGGCAGCGAGGATGGCCCTCCTGGCCCTTCTCCAGGCACGATGGCACCTCAGGGCGGACAGGCGGGCAGAAGGGACCCTGGACTCCACCTCCCCGGTGGAGAATACCGGTGGCTGGAAACCATAAACCACATAAAAAGGTGAAAGCCCTGTGGAGGAGGAGGGCGTGGCGTTAATGGCGTTCTACCCACGGCAAGTTCTGGGCCCATTTAGTGGAGTCAGACCGACAGAGAAGGCGGAGTTTAGTCTCGACCTCCTGATTGGCCCTCTCTGTCTGGCCATCTGTCTGGGGGTGGAAGCCGGAGGAGAGGCTAACAGAAATACCCAGTATGGCACAAAACTCTCGCCAATACTGGGACACAAACTGGGGACCCCTATCCGACACGATGTCAGCTGGCAGACCGTGTAACCTGAAGACCTCCCTGGCCAGGATGACCCCCATCTCCTTGGCCGAGGGAAGCTTAGGCAGCGGGACCAGATGGACCATCTTCGAGAACCGATCCACAATGGTAAGGATCACCGTGTGGCTCTCTGAGGGCGGAAGGCCGGTGACAAAGTCCATGGAGATGCAGGACCAAGGATGGGACGGGACAGGAAGGGGGCGGAGCAGACCTGCCGGGGGGCGACGGGAGACCTTAGCCTGGTTGCAGGGGGGACAGGCGGAGACAAACCCCCTGACATCCTTAACCAGGGAGGGCCACCAGAACTGGGAGCGGATACGATGGAGGGTGTTGGTGATTCCGGGGTGGCCGTAAAGGCGGAAGCTGTGACAGAGGTCGAGGACCCTCTGTCTAAGATGGTCCGGGACAAAGAGCCTGTCCTTGGGGCAGCCCTCAGGGATCTGAGCGGATGTCAGAGATTCCCTAACCTCTCCCTCGAGGCCGAGGCGGGAGATGGCACACCTCACCGCGTCTGGTAGAATGAAGCCCCATTCCCGATCCTGATTCTCCTCCCTCTCGAAGATCCGGGATAAGGCGTCCGGTTTCACATTCTTAGAACCGGGTCTGTAGGAGAGGGAAAAGTTAAAGCGGCCGAAGAATAAGGCCCACCTGGCCTGTCTGGGATTGAGCCTCCTGGCGGTCTTCAAGTACTCCAAGTTCCGGTGGTCCGTCCACACCATGAATGGGAGCATGGAGCCCTCCAGCCAGTGTCTCCATTCTTCAAGCGCTAATTTGACTGCCAAGAGTTCCCGGTTGCCCACGTCGTAATTGCGCTCAGCAACAGACAGCTTTCTAGAAAAATAAGCACAGGGGTGAGTGCGGCCATCACAGGACTCCTGGCTGAGGACAGCCCCAACCCCAGAACTAGAGGCATCAACCTCCACAACAAACTGTTTATTGGGGTCGGGGGAGATGAGAACGGGAGCAGAGGTAAACAGTTCCTTCAGACGTCTGAAAGCCTTATCTGCCTGATCGTTCCAGGCGAATCTTGTCCTGCTTGAGGTGAGGGTATGGAGTGGAGAGGCGACCTGGCTATAGTTGCGGATAAATCTCCTGTAGAAGTTGGCGAACCCCAAAAACCTCTGGAGCTGCTTGCGATCACCAGGAGTGGGCCACTCGGTTACAGCTCGGACCTTGGCCGGGTCCATGGAGACCTGACCAGGAGATAATACGAAGCCGAGGAAAGAGGTAGATGTTGTGTGAAACTCGCACTTTTCAGCTTTCACAAAAAGTTGGTTCTGCAGGAGACGGAGCAGGACGGAACGGACATGTTGCCTATGGAGGGTGAGGTCGTCGGAATAGACGAGAATGTCGTCCAAATACACAAACACATAATGTCCAATCATATCTCTGAGGACCTCGTTGACAAGATTTTGGAACACTGCTGGAGCATTTGTGAGACCGAACGGCATGACCAGATACTCATAATGGCCGGTTGGGGTGTTGAATGCCGTCTTCCATTCATCGCCCTCCTTTATACGGACCAAGTGATAGGCGTTTCGCAGGTCTAGCTTAGTGAAAACCCTGGCCCTCTGGACCTGGTCAAACGCTGAATTCATAAGGGGAATAGGATATCTGTTCTTAACAGAAATGTCATTAAGGCCCCTATAATCTATACACGGGCGGAGTGAGCCGTCCTTTTTCCCCACAAAAAAGAACCCAGCCCCTGCGGGTGAGGAAGAGGGGCGAATTATGCCTGACCTTAGGGATTCACTGATGTAGTCCTGCATGGCTTGAGACTCAGGGGTTGATAAGGAATAGAGGCGACCTCTGGGTGGGGTGGTACCAGACAGCAGGTCGATCGCGCAGTCATAAGGGCGATGAGGAGGGAGACTTGTGGCCTTGGCCTTATTAAACACCTCCTTTAAGTCATGGTATTCAGGAGGAACCTTAGACACATCAGGGTAGTACTCCTCCACCTTACCCTGAGATGAGGAGGGATGCATAGCAGAGGTCAGGCACGATCCGGCGCAGGAGGGGGCCCATCCCATAACCTCAGATCGTCGCCAGTCGATCTGGGGGTTGTGTCTCCTGAGCCAAGTGGCGCCCAAAATCACGGGGACCTGCGGGGACTCAATAATCATGAAGGCCAGCCTCTCTCTATGATTACCTCCCACGACAAGCTCCACTGGCTCCGATACGAGGCGAGAATGGTTCAGCTCGTGACCATCCAGGGCGAGCACGCTGCGGGGGGAGGCACCAGGGTGGAGTTGGATGTTCAATCTCCTGGCCAGCCCCTCATCCATGAACTCCGTGTCAGCCCCGGAGTCAATGAGCACGGAGAGCCTGTGGGAATTAGCAGAGGTGTTGAGGGTGACAGGAAGTAGCCGGTCAGGGGGGACAGCGAGCCTGCTGTAGCTCAGTAGGGACCCCCCTCCCCCTACTGAGCTCGGCCTTTTACTGGGCACGTCTGGACACGGTGACCAGCTCCTCCACAATAAAGGCAGAGCCCCAGCTGGCGCCTGCGCTGGTGCTCCTCTTTAGACAGGCCAGCCCTTCCCAGCTGCATAGGTTCGGGTTCTGGTAACCTCTGAGAAGAAGAGGGGGTGACAGAGGAGCCTGCAGATAGTCCAGGAGGAGGAGCTGAACGACGCTCCCTCTGCCGCTCCTGGAGGCGGAGATCTACCCGGGAGGCCAGTTCCTCTAGCTGCTTGAGAGAATGGGGAAAGTCTCGGGTGGCTAGTTCATCCTTAATCCTGGCATTGAGCCCGTGAATAAAAACATCCATGAGCGCGTGTTCATTCCACAAGCTCTCTGCAGCCAGCAAGTGGAAGTCAATTATGTACTCCGACACAGATCTCTCCCCCTGTCTCAGAGATAACAGCCCCCTAGAGGACTCTCGACAGGGCAGCACGGGACTGAACACCCTGGTTAGTTCTCTGGAGAACTGATAATAGGAGTGGCAAATGGCGGAGTCATTTTGCCACTCAGAAGCCTCCCAAAGTCTGGCCTTACCGGACAGCAGCGAGATGACAAAGGCGATCCTCGCCCGGTCCGTCGGAAAACAGGACGGCTGCAGCTCAAAGTGAATCTCACACTGTGTGAGAAACGCCCGGCATTGTTCAGGATCACCACTGAAGGACCCCGGCGGAGTCAGGCGTGGCTCCGGCAGGGATGACGTCACCGGCAGTGGTGTCGGGACCGGAGGCGGGGTTTGCGGAAGTGGCTGAGCTGGGGAAGCCCGGCCGCGGAGGTGCGTGAGGATTTCCGTGACGCCGACCTCCAGCTGGGAGATGGAGCTCTCCACTCCCGCGCGCCACTGCTCGTCAGGTGTTGGGTCCATGTTGTGGCCAGAACGTGCTGTCACGAACTGATTTGGAACCCAAAAACACCCAAAGACAGAACGTCAGTTGAAACAAAGTTTATTCTGGCGAGAGTGATAATCCGGGGGCGTGGTCAAGGGGGTCCGGGTCCGGCAACGAGGAGGGCAATACTTAATCGACAGGCTCAGGGTAATCCAACAAGAGTGTCCAGGTCCAGTCCAGGGTCAGAGCCGGGGAATCAGTCCAGAGGGGCAGGCGAGAACTCGGTGTCAGGCAGGCGGGGTCGATGCACGGGGAGGCAGACAGGTAAGCAGACAAATCAGACGAGGGCAAGGCAGACTCAGGAAACGGAGGCGAAGACAGGTCGGAGCACAGGCAGGCAGATAGCTATGATGATCGCTGGAAGTTCTTACCGGTAAAGGTTCGAGATGTTCTGGCATTGAGGTCTGGCTGAAGCGGAGCTTAAGTAGGGGTGGAAACAGGTGGGAACGATGAAGGTGATTGCGGGTGTGGGAGGTGGTCAGGGGTGCCGGTAGGTGGAGTCAGCCCCAGAGCCGGGAGCATTACATATACAAGAATATTTGAAATCACATTATTTGACTAGATAAAACTTTGAGAACTTTTGTACAAATTACATTGGACAACTATCTGGGAATTGCATGATCAAATAGTTTTAAATAAACATGTTTACAGACTGAGAAATGAAAGATTCTTCATGAAAATTGTAAGTAAAGGTTGGAACTTGTCTTTTTCAGATGACCACTCAAAGTGCTTTTATACTGCATGCTGCATTCTCCATTCACAAAGAACGTCTTAATTGATACTTTGCAAAAGAAAAGCTGCAGTGTCACATAGAAGCAAGATAATGTACGTTTTCCCTGAAGTGGGACATCAGGAGCAAATACTAGAACACACGCTCATTAGATTGAACAGTTAAAAACTAAGAGAAAAACCAGCTCTTAAGCACCAGCAGTGCAGTGTGTGACCTTTGTTGGCTATACCAAGAATAGACCAGTGATGAACAAAAGGAACTGTCAAGGTTTTTTTTTGTCTTGAAATGCTTACTTAATATTTAAAACAAACTAAACAAAAGTGATGATTGTAGATTTTAGGTGGATTTGGATGAAGCCAAACTCATCATTTAAAAAGCAACAGACATGCTGTCCTCAACAGTGCACAACAGAATGTACTTCCTAAGAAAGTTTAAATCATTGAATGTGTAATTCAGTATGTTGTGAAACTTTCATTTATAAACTAAGATTTTATTTAGTTCACATCAATCTCTTAAGTTCAGTGCTGGTAGCCTGTGTGACAGGATGTCATAGGACGTGAATACAGCATTACAAACAATGCCAGATAAGACCATCACAAAGACCAATCAACTGTTGTGAACCACAGCTGCAGTAGTTCTAGAGATTCTTGGCACACATTTGATAACACAGAGGAGTGAGTGGCAGTTACCCCAGTGGAGATGAAGGTTCAAGGAAACCTAATAGGAGGTAAGCCAACCATCAAGGCTTCAGAAAGGTACAGTGGAGGAGCTACCTAAGAAATACACCAAACTCTCCATAACTAAGGAATGGGAAATTACCAAATAACAAATCACATGTCTGGTATGTATGAGCAGTGGAAATGCTTCAAAAGCTCAAATTTTGGTTCCTGGCATTATATGAGTTAAAAGTTAGCAATTTTGATTTGGTTATTGGCTGTTATGAGGAATATCTGAACACAAGCCATAATGTGAAATGAGAAGAGGACAGGTCTTACTTAACTTTACCTACATGGGCCCCTTCTCATTTGATATAATTGTTAACTGAAAAATTCTAGTAGTACAAGTAATACGTTTTAAATTTGACTGTATTTTCTCTGAAGAGCTTTAGTGGGTTGACTCTGTTCATCTCGATTGATCCGAAATGTATTTGCTGGTTGAGTTATGGTGGAGACAGAAAATGACCTGTGAGCTCCTTTTAACTGTGTAGAGTCTCTCTGTTTTCTATAAGGAATCTGTCTCCATTTTGGGATGGTTTCTTTTTCATTGCTCTCCCTATTTCCCTGTGCCCTGTCAGGATTGGCATTAGATAATACATGTAAAATGTGTTGGACATAACGCTGTATTCATATTAGAATTCTGCTGCCATAATACGGAACAGTTAAAGGTAAAGAAATTAATAATAATAAATAATAAACAGAACTTAGAATTAAGATACTTTACTTCTCACAAACTTAAGAATAACAGAGAAAAATAACCAGCAAATCTAATCGTGGTATCAGATCCAAAATTTTCCTTCACAGATGCAAAGAATGAACAGTTGAACAAAATGAACAAAAAGTTTTAAAAAAATTATTTTATAACTTTATTTTCTAGTAATCTTTGCTTTAAAAACCCATTTTCTTCCTTTTGCTCTGGGGTTTTGATTAATGCAAGTGTAGTGTGAGGCTTAGGCTCAAATTTTCATATCAGACAGGCTGACCCATTCACCTTTGTTCTGGGAATAAAGATCAGATTTAAAGTTTTAATTGCATTTATAATGAAAATCTTTCTCATGTCAATGTATCCTGTGCTATTGCAATAAAAAAAAATATATGAATGATGATCTTAAGTTCAGATGTCTGTGAACCCATTATTTTTAGGTGAATACTGAGACTGAGCCCACTAGATGGCATTGTAGCTATGGGATTTTTACCTTAAAAAAAGTACAACATGGAATTTAGAAGGTCGCCAAAAGTAAGCTCTGGAGAGGTCTGCTTTGCGTTACCTTAACTTAAGAAAAAAGCAACACATAGATGTGAATGAAAATGTATTTACATGGTATAGATGAGAAAAAAGAAATGTATGTTTCCACAACACCAGCTCACTTTTTATTCAAACCGAAAACATGTAATGTCAACATATGATGTTCTGGTTAAAAACATGGATGTTATGTGTGAAATCCTGCTTGTGTAAACTTTTCATGTTAATCTTAGTTTGTCACTCAGTGCAAGGGTTTGTGTAATCCACCCTGAATCTGAAAGACGCATTTAATCACCAAATACTTTCAGAAATCTCAGAAGGTTAATTTACATTTGCAATGTATGCATTTATCAGACTCTTTTATCCAAAGTGACTTACAAAAAGAGGGTTTAATGTTAACTACACCAATAACACACTTACCTTACCTTGAGTGAAATACTCTAGAAGAGGATTTAACATTAAACTATAACATAGATAATACAAGTACATTGAGTGTTATATGCTATCAGGAGATAATTGCATTTAGAGCTTTCAGGACAAGAGACACTCTCAGAAGAGTTGGGTCTTCAAGGATTTTTTGAAAGACGAAAGAGAATCATGATCCTCTGATTGTGCTTGGAAGGTCGTTTCACCACCGTGGAACCACAGATGAGTTGTCAGTGTTTTTACAATGGTGAGGGTAGAGGTGAAGGATGAGAGCAATGTTTGGAAATGTGACAGATCTGTTGGCTTTTTGCTTTTGTGCCATCTTCTCTCCGCAGCTCTGAGGTTAGTGCGCATTGATCTGAGGGAGTCCGTCAGCCAGTAATGTGACTGCCTGGATCTTGCCAGTAGTGTGACTGCCTGGATCATTTGTGCCCACTGGGAACTTAGTGTTGAGCTCTATGGCATAATGAGCCTCCAGAGATGAACTCTGTTTCCCTAAAACACAGAATAAAGTCTTGATATAATAGAAGAACAGCACTCTATCTGTGTAAAATAGAAAAAGAGTATTGTATCTATGTGACCCTGCGGTGGACTGACAAACTTTCTCAGGGTGTACCCCACCTCTCGCCCCCTGCTGGTACCTTCAAACTTTACAATGTGATTGGTGACAAACCTGGGGACGCAGTTGTGTGTCATCGGGGTGAACAGCAGGGGGCTCAGGACGCAGCCCTGCGGGTAGCCTGTGCTGAGGGTGATGACATCTGAGGTGTGCTGTCTGACTTGGACTGACTGAGGACTGTTGTTGAGGAGGTCTAGCAGTCACTTTTGAAGGGGGGTGCTGAAGCCCAGGTATCTCAGTCTGCCTACCAGATGCTTTGGACTGATAGTGTTGAACGCTGAACTGAAGTCCGAGAACAGCATCTGCACATGGGTGTGGCTTGGTCCAGCAAAGTGTTAAAAATGTACATTAGAACACCAGCCAGCTGATCTGCACATTCCCTGAACACCTGCCCAGGTATGTTGTCGGGGCCTCAGGCCTTCCGTGGGTTGACTCTTCAGAGTCTTCAATACCCCAGCTTTGTCAATGCAGAGTGCCTCCTCTTCTGGGTGGGGAACAGTTTTTTCTGCTGGAGTACTGTTTAGTGCCTCAAATTTCACAACCAAGTTAATAGGCCCATTGAGGAAGTCAGCAACTTCACCTTTGGGAAGGTGGATTGTAGTCTGTAATCGCCCTAATGCCTTACCACATACTCATGGTGTTGCTGACATCGTGGAAAAGGTCCTGGATCTCCTGATCACTTCATTAACCTGATGGCACGGTTCAAGTCGACTGTCACTGTCCTCAGGTCCACATGGTGTTGCTGACATCATGGAAAAGGTCCTGGATCTCCTGACCACTTCACTAACCTGATGGCACAGTTCAAGTTGGCTGTCACTGTCCTCAGGTCCTCCTTGTCACCAGACTTGACGGCTTAGTTCTGTGCTTTTAGCGTTTGTCATACCTTGTCAGTCATCCAGGGTTGTTGGTTGGCCCGGATGATGATGTTCCTGGCAGTGCTGACATTCTCTGTGCATTTATGGACGTAGGCTGATACTGTCATGGCATACACATCGATGTTGATCTGGGCTGCCATTTGGGGGTGCTGCTTCGAATATGTCCCAGTCAGACGACCAAAACAGACCTGGAGTGCCTCCATGGCCCCCTCAGTTCACACCCTCACCTGGTTCGCTGACAGTGCTGCTCCTGGCTGTGTGGGATGTAGTGAACCCTTCCTGTCTAACGGCATTGTCCTGTATTGACGAGTTAAGTCATGTATCTGTCAGAATGAAAGCACAGCAATTTTAGACTCCTTCTTTGAAGAAGGTTCCGGTTGCAGATGACCTATTTCTTTATCCAGTGAGTGTTGAGGTTGGATGGGAAGATGGATGCAAGCGGCAGTTTGTAGGGGTTGGCTTTTAGCTTAACTGTTAGCCCACCTTGGCAGCCACGGTTTCTGTCGATGGTCACACAATCTACACCTGCTCCTCCTCCAGGGTGTGCTGCTTTGCACAAAGCTCTGTAAATACTCCAGAGTAGTCATAGTTATGACTCCAAAAACACTTGATCATAACTCAAATAATCATATGCTGGATACATCATTTCTAGCGAGCTAGACCGCATATTTTGTCCAAATGCTTGCATATTGTCGGGAGGTGATGCAGCCACAGCCATGCAGGGCGCCGCCATCTTGGGTAATCACCCTCCTGCAGAACGTGCACATGGTTGGGGAAGCGGAAGTCATTGGTGACCCCTCTAGGCCAGTAATGAGGGGTTGGTTGTCCAGGAGAGACAATATCTGTGCGCACCCAGGAAAAGGTAAAGCAGTCCTGAGTTGCCTCTGTAGACCTCTAACGTTTCAACCAGTGCCCTCTATGCTGGCATTAGCATGATGTGTTCTGAGGCACCAAGATGGGGAGGGGAGAGCCTTGTAAGATCCTCTCTGGAAGGTGTAAACCTGGTCATAAATATTGTTGCCCGGAGTTGGAAAAGCTTCTTTAGTTTGGGAAACACAGTGTTTGGGACATGTTTGAAATCCCCTGTCTAGATGAGGACAGCATATGGTGGCTGTCTGAGGTGGTAGTAAAGTTCCTTCAGCACTTCACTCCTGCTGTTATTGTTGGAGTTCTGGAGAATGTACACAGCAGCAATCATGACAGCTGTAAGTCCCTTTTGAAGGTATGACTGACTTTGATGATGTGTCGAGCAGGGCCTGTTGATGACAATGGCGTCCCAACACCAGGGATCATTTATCTAAACACAAAGCCTCTGCATGTCTTACCCAGATGTTTTTTGTCCACCGTCACATTCCCAACACAGAACTGATACAGTCCAGTACCGTTCCTGTGAATGTCTCCAGTTTGTGAGCTGTTTAACTAAGTCCCAGTTTGTGCATATGCAGTCCACCAACTTCAGTCACAGATTACCATTCCACTTTTGTGATGCCTCTTACGCTGCAGTTGTCCCTGTCTTATCCCAACTTCACGAGGAGTGGAGTGCTTTCGGGTGCTTGCTTCGTGGTCCCTCATCCCTGCTGGGTGACAGTACTCTAGCCTGTGTGTGGGCATGCGAATGCTGGTACATGTACCTGTATGGGCAGCGCTTTACACTGCAGTCGGACCACTAGGCCCTCACAATCTTGCTGGCCAAGTCTGACTCATCTTGGCCGTCTCTTTGGGAAAACATTATTAAGAGGAATATCACAGAGATTTGCAATATGGCACCAGACAAAGGTTTCCTAAAGATGACAGATTGTTGTAATCTGTTATGCTTTCTAATGATAGAAACAATTTAGTTAGAAAAGAAGTTAATGAATTCATCACAATGACTGTGATCTGTCTTCTGTCTGATAGATAACTTTGTTGTTAGTACTCATTTTAAACTGTAAGCAGTTATGGGGCAGAACATGTGAAAAACTTTATGAAAATAAATCGGGAACCTGAAGTTCTTGTCTAGACTTTTTTTTGCATCCTCCCATTTGTTCCTTGTGTGATAGGGCTATGCAATATACTGTACGTGGGATAAATAAAAATGAATGTCTTGAGAACAAAGGTCATATGACATACAAATGATCAACTGAAGTGTGCCTGGCATCTCATGTAATTTTTACAATTGAGGTCATCTTTTTTGGTGCTTAATCCAATTTGATTTAAACAAAACAAACAAGTCATCCTTTAACCAAGATGGGGTAGTTGTGTGTATTTTATGTGTGTCTTTTTTTCAGCTCGACAATCCAGATGAGCAGGCTGCTCAAATCAGAAGAGAACTGGATGGAAGACTACATATGGCAGATCAGATTTCTCGGGTAAGAGATTAAAATATTGTAAAGAATGATGGATGGAAAGTTGGATCAATGAAGAATGAACTGATGGTATGAAATTTGGTTATATATTAACAATTGTTGTAACTTGGTTGTTATTATACATTTTTATGTGGTAACATGATACAACAACCTTATATTTTCTCGTGAAAAGAAAAATGCAGTTTGATTGAGATCACTTACATCTGATTTGAACAATAAAGGGTTACATCCGTGGAGGATGTAACCCTTTATTAACAGCAATCCTGTTAACTGAGTGTATGATCCCCGGTGTTTTTTAGTTTGGAGGAAGATTCCCAAGGTTTATGTCCAGAGAAATGGAAGTTATGTACATTGAGGAGATGAGATCCTCTGTCAACTTGCTAATGGCAAACCTGGAGAGTATGCCTGTGTCGAAAGGAGGAGAGTTTAAGCTTCAAAAACTGAAACGAGGCCACAACACCTCGATCATTGATATGGGGCAAGAGGATGAGACCACACTATCAAAATCTGATGTTGTACTGTCATTCACACTGGAGGTAAGAAAAGACTATTGTTTGGTTACATTTTTGTACTTATCGACATTCTAGTGAAAGGAAATCTTTTCTGGAGATGTTTTTGTATCCTGTGCTACTATAAATACCATTTGTACATTTGTACTAAAAACGTAACATCAATCCATTATTGTTATCGCTTATTCCCTAATGGGGTCAGGGCGACACTGGAGCCTATCCCAGTGGTCAATGGGCGAGAGGCAGGGTACACCCTGGATGTTCCACCAGTCTATCGCAGGGCCACACAGAAACATCCAAGGAAAAAAAAGCTCACACTAACTCCTAAGAGCAATTTGGAATGTCCAGTCACGCTAACATGCAGGTTTTTGTACTGTGGGAGGAAGCCGGAGAACCCAGAGAGAACCCACGCAGATACAGAGCGAAGATGCAGATTCCACACAGAAAGGTCCTGCCCCCCCCCCTCTTGCTGTGAGGCGATGGTGCTAACCACCACACCACCCCATCATCAACCATCACACTATAATATTGTATAGTCTTTTCAATTGTAAAAGCTAAAACTTAAATGGATAGAAGCACTTCACCAAGCTGTGGACACAGAAACTCACTGGTTCTGTTGCACATGCTTCTCTTTGGTTGAGGATTTTAGCTTCCATGTCTTACAAAACAGATTGTTAATAAAAACCTTTGTTGGTTGCATTTAAAAAATGTGTTATGCTTGAATGACTGAATTGTCGTTTTCAGTGCTTCCTATGTATTTTAAAACAGTGAGGCTCACTCAAAGTACATTTTCTTATTTTCATACAAATACATATTTGTTCACTGATCTTTATCCTATCACATGACAGAGTAGAGATTCATTTATCCATCCATCCATCCATCCATCCATCCATCCATCCATCCATCCATC
>JABUIW010000193.1:557117-572665 GCA_013363375.1 Menidia beryllina | reverse complement strand
CCCCCCCCCGTGACCGGAGGAGCCAGGCGCCCCAGACAGCCAGACGCAGCGGGCCAGCAAAACCCCCAGCGCCCCTGACCCCCGGGGGCCACGGTGTGCCCGGTGGTCGGCTCGGTAGCGGGGAAATTCAGGGCGGCCCCCCCCCCCCAACGCCAGGAACAGCATGAGCGGACCAGTTGAACAGCAGACCCAGCCCCAGACCCAATCACAACCACAGTCACTCCAGTCAGACCCATACATACACACACACATTCACACACACACACACACACAGGCACTCACTTGCTCACCCACGCTCTCTCGCACACACACACCCTCACTCACCCACGCTCTCACACAAACCCTCAATCACCCACACTCTCGCATACACACTCACTCTCACACATTCACCCACACTCCCACACATACGCACGCAGAGAGTATGTAAATAAATACCAAAAAAGTAAGATAAATAGTAATAATAATAATGGTGAAATGAAAATAAATAAATAAATAGCTAAATAAATAAAAGAAAATGTAAATAAAGAAATTAAGTAACTAAATAAATAAGTAGAAATAAAGAAAATAAATAAATAATAAAAAAATAAAAATAAATAAATGGGTGTGAGTTGAGGACAACTCTGCCCTGATGGGCCGAGGTCCTCCATGTCTACTGAGCATTTAAAACAGCGGGGTGGGGCCTAATGGTTAGAGCGGGCGGCCCATATGCGGAGCCTCTGCTCGCAAGCGGGCGGCCTGGGTTTGATTACAGCCCATGGCCCTTTCCCGCAGGTCTCCCCCTCTCTATCTCTGCCCCCTTTCCTGTCAAGCTACTGTCATTAAAGGCCACTAGAGCCAACAAAATAAAAAAAAATAAAAAATAAAAAATAAATTAAAAAAAACAGTGGGGTGGGCGGCCTTGCAGAGTCCCAGAGCGAGGTCCCTCAAGCAGTCCCCACCACCTGAGGGGCCCTGCTCACCCGACCCCACTCAGCACACCCACCCCCCTCGACCTAAAGTGTGTATGTGTGTGGGTGGATGGGTAGTAGTGTCTAAAGTGCTGATTAAACGGGGGGGATGAAGGCGCCCCGGGGCACAGCCAAGAGGACCACCTAGGTGGTACCCCTAGCTGCACCCCGCAGATCCCCCATGGCCCCCCAACCCCTACATGAGTGAGTGTGGTCTGTGCTCTGGAGCCAGAGGGGAGAGGGGTAGGGGGGTGCGAGCCGGGAGGGACATAGCCCCTCCGGGAAGGGCAGTCAGGCTATACGGCGGGCCTGGGGACCCGGCCCCCCGCAGCCACAGGGCGGCCCCACCCCCCGGAGGGAAACCCACCCCCACCCCCGCAGAGCCCTTCCGAAAAAATAGGTGATTGGAAAAACAAAAAACAAAAAAACAAAAACGAGGGGTGGGGGGCACACGCATCACACAAACACACCGTGCAGCCACCTCATTCGCAACGGCCTGGCCCTGGGCCCACCGTCCCCCCGGCCAGCCCACGCAGCCCCCAGCGCCAGAGAAGAGCACCGCCCCACGAGCCCCACCACTAGCGACCCGGACACACCAGAGAGCCCCCGAGGGGCCTGAGGGCCACAGGGGGCACACACCCACCCGAATACTACACTTCAGCCATATTGACAGTTCCTTACAGACCTCCACCCAGAACTTGTGAACCGGTGCACAGGACCATACGGCATGTGCATAATCATCTGCTGTATTGTCTGTGCAATGTGTGCAGATATTTGAAGGTGTGAGACCCATCCTAAACATCCTTTGTCCCGTATAATGTGTTCTGTGGAGAATTTTATATGTATAAGCTGTAAATTAGGGTTTGTTGTCATACTGAAGATGTTCAAACATATTTGTGGCCAAAAATTACCATCGGTGGTGAGGGATAGATCTGCTTCCCACCTCGAGGAGGGCAGACAAACAGTGTTGTCAGTCTTTGATAATAACTTATATGTTTTTGAGAGAGTTTTTGGGGAGCAGATGTTAAAGTATTCTGCTACCTTCATCGGGAGTTCCAAATCCAGTTCGTGGGTGACATACTTCTTAGTTATTATGGATTTAAGTTGTTGGTATTCTAGAAATGTATTACTACTAAGCCCATACTGTGAGAGGAGCACATCAAATGGAATGAAGTGTCCATTTTGAATTACATGTTCCAGCTGACTTATTCCTTTGTTCTTCCATTGAGTAAAATGTAGCATTTTCTTGTTTTGGAGGATGTCAGGATTGTTCCAGATGGGTGTACACTTGCATGGTAAGAGGGAGGAGTTTGTGATTTTCAGAAATTCCCACCAGGCTGTCAGAGAAGTGCTGACATTAATACTTTTAAAGCACTTATGGCGCTTTAGATTGCGACTGATAAATGGTAGATCAGCGATTTCCAGATTTTCACAAAGTGTATGTTCAACATTCAGCCATGGTTCATCTTGGGGTTTGGGTTTTTGCCATTTTAATATATAAGTAAGCCTATTGGCTAGGAAATAATGATGAAAGTTAGGTAGATCTAATCCACCACTGTCTCTGGTCTTTTGGGGAGTTTTTAAACTGATTCGTGGAGGTTTTCCTTTCCACAAAAACTTGGAAATACACGAGTCTAGCGATTTAAACCAAGTAGCAGATGTTTTTATGGGGATCATTGAGAAGAAGTAATTAATTTTGGGAAGCACCATCATTTTTATGGTAGAAACCCTACCCATAAGTGATATGGGTAATGAGTTCCAACGTGCAAGATCATCCTCAATCGTTTTTAACAGCTGAACATAATTTAATGAAGTTAGTTCTGAAAGCCTGGAGGAAATGTTTATACCCAAATATCTAATATTACTAGACTGTAACGTGACGTCAGGTATATTCTGTAAACAACAGTTAACGGGCAGAACTGTAGATTTAGCCCAGTTGACAGAGTAGTCAGAAAGTGATGAGAAATCGTTTATCAGTGTGAAAATACGGCTGACAGAAGCCCGTGAATTTTGGAGGAAAAGTAGCACATCATCGGCATAGAGGCTGATTTTATGCTCAATGTCTTTGGGTTGAATTCCCTTGATATATGTGTCTTGTCTGATAGAGGCTGCTAGAGGATCTATAAAAATGACAAATAGTGTTGGGGAAAGTGGGCAGCCCTGTCTGGTACCCCTCTGCAGACTAAAGCTTGGAGAGGTTTGATCATTAGTCTTTACACACGCATTGGGAGAACTATATAGTATCTTTATCCAGTCTATAAAGCTAGATCCAAACCCAAATTTGTTAGTGTTGCAAATAAGAATTTCCAGTTGACTCGATCAAATGCTTTTTCTGCATCCAATGAAAAAATTGTGGTTTCTAAGTTGTTGATGATATTAATTAACCTGTGCATGTTAGTGGATGACTGTCTACCTTTTATAAAACCTGTCTGATCAGGATGTATTATAAAGGGAGTAACTTTTTCCAGTCTACTAGCAAGGGCTTTACAAATCATTTTTACGTCTACGTTTATTTATGATATTGGGCGGTAACTGGATGGAAGAACAGGATCTTTGCCTTGTTTCTGCAGAAGAATAATATTGCCAGAGTTCATGGTGGAGGATAAGCTACTATTCTCCTTCACTTGTAAAACCATTTTATAAAATGTTGGTGTCAAGTCCGTCCAGAATTCTTTGTAGAACTCTGCCGGAAAACCATCTGGTCCTGGGGCTTTATTGCAAGGCACATATTTTAGAGCTTCATGGAGCTCTCTTATTGAGAGAGGTGAGTCCAAATCCTTGGTCTGTAGTTTTGGAAGAGTCATATTACTAAGAAACTGATCTATTTCGCTATCCTGCAGATTATTTTGAGAAGTACAGTAATCCCTCGTTTATCGCGGGGGTTACGTTCCCGCGATAAGTGAAATCCGCGAAATAGAAAACTTTTTTTTTTTTACAATTAGCAACTATTACATGTATACAAATAGACTGGGCCGCTGCATCCTCACTGCGCTCTGCAGTGTTCTCTTCTTCTGAAGCCCGCGGTGCAGGTGTATTTGTTCGGGAGAAGAACATAGTGATAGGCAGCTGTTGTCGCTCTTTTTTCTTCTTTGCAAAAAGATCCTTGTACACCGACATGCCACCATCGATTACGTTGGAAAACTGTAATGAACGGCTCATCAAAGGGTCCCATTCCTCAGCTACTCGCTTAAGTTCAGTGGCCATTCGCACCATGGTTGCTAAGCGACCAAGCGTTAGTCCTATGTTTTGATACAAGAAGCGGGAGTGAGTTTTTAGCGAATCAGAATGCAGTGCACAATGCACCCCAAAAAAAAAAAGCATTATGAAAATCCGCGAAATAGCGAATCCGCGATAAGTGAACCGCGAAGTGGCGAGGGATCACTGTATATAGAGTTTTATAAAAGTCTCTAAAGGTTTTATTGATTACGTCAGCGTCGTGGGTAATATTTCCTTCTGAGTCTTTAACTGAGATAATTCTTGTTTTGTCATTGTTGGTCTTTAACTGGTTAGCCAAGAATCTTCCGGATTTATTGCAATGCTCAAAGTTCTCTAAGCGAAGTCTTTGTATCATAAACTGTGTCCGTTTATCAATAATTCCATTTAACTCAAGTTTTGCTTTTCTCAGTTCCTTCAGTATTTCTTCATTTTGGGAAGCGCTGTGGGTGGTTTCCAGTGATTTGATCCTAAGTTCTAGTTCTGATACTACTTTCCTCCATACTCCACTGATCATTCCAATTAAGCTTTTCCTTCTCTAAACCTTCCCAATTCAACCACAGTCCTGCCTTTTTGCCCCTTACCATTTCCTCCTATGAACCTGCTTATCAACGTGCTCTCTTCTCTTCGGGATCTGCTCTCCTCCACACTGGTTTACCTGGGCCAAGCTACAAGCCTCCCTGACTTATTTGAATAGACCAATAACCTTTGTATGCTTCTGAGTGAGATGCCATTCTTTGATTCCATTTCCTCACCTTGGTTGCAATCACCTTACAAACTACCACATCTTAACTCCCAGCTAGCGGGAGTTCTGTCCTAACCTTAGAGCATGTAAACTCCTCTAAGAACTAGATACTGGGAGCTAGAGTATGCCTTTCTATACATGCCACAGTACTTAAACATTGAGGATCACCTGGCCACTTCCCAATGTAGTAGCTAACTTCTCTTTGCATTTTGCAGAAAATAGAATCTCAAACACGTACAGTGGCAACATCAACCTAGGAAACAATACAAATTGCAGACAACACATTCTCAACTTTCCTGGAAACCCAGGATTATCTCTTCTACCCAAAATGAAAGTGCTAAAGATACTTTCCTGTCCTTAACGTAAAATTTTCTATACTCTCTAGAAGGTTACTGTATCCTTCTTCTGGTCCTGTCTAAGAGTGGGGTCAGGCCCGGTCTGGGTCATCTCTCAGTAGGCTCTGGAGTGTACTTCTGCCTTCGCTTGGTAAGCGTAAAAGGGGTCCAAGCAAGCTATGTGTTTCCAGATGCGAAGAGAAGCAGAGAATGTTTGGACCTCTGACAGACCTGGATCTTATAGGCAATGTATGAGAGCAAATTGAGTTGAGGTTAGTAGACGTTTTGTCTCTGCCCCCTTTGGAGAGGAGGGCAGGAGATGATAGTGAGGGACATCTGTCCTCATTCATACCTTGGACTGTGTATGTCTTAGATAAATACTCTCTTGGATGCTGACAGCAGGAATGTTTTACCTGGAAGGCCGCAAAGATGGCTGTGATCTCATCAGCATGAGGAAAATTAACCCCTTATGACCTGACACAACTCATTGTTAAAAAGAATGAACTGGTCGACTGCTTTAGAGCTGGTTTTAAAATGTTTAGAATTTCAATATATTGGGAAAGTTGAGTTCTTCAAGGCAGTTATTAAGTTTGAACTGGTGAAGGTGAGACAAAGCTAGTGTTTCTATGGATATGTGGATTAAATGCTGAGGTTCTTTGTAGCAAAGATGCAATTGCTGAACAGCTGTCAAACTCTCCTTATGAAAATTAGCTTATTCTTCTATGCTGGAGGGACCTCCCTGTCCACACCCCCAATTTCCCACTGGGTCTAGTGCAGAACACACAGTAACACATAGGGTTTTTTGGGGGGGACATGTGGGGTGTAGTTGGAGTACCACCGAGGTTCTCCCCTGGGGGGTTGGGTGGGCAGGGCTCTTAGGGGAGTTGTTGTCCTCTGGCCCTGCTGGGTGGGATCTCAGCAGTCTGGTTTGGTGGCGCCCGGAATTGTGAAGTGAGTTGGGATCTGGCAGGGGGGGGTGAGCTGTCACCGATGGTTCCTGGAAGGCCTCTGTCCTGTGGTTGTGATGGATCCGTCGTGGGAACAAACATCCACCCATGAGACCACAAACGAAGCTCTGTGGATTTTTAGTTGTCTCTTTGGTGGGCTGTCTGGATTCTATGCTCCTGATTTCTGAAGGGTGGGTAGTGGCAGAAATGCTAAAGGAGAACTTCCCCCCACATAATTAAACTCACCTAGTGTAAAACCTGGGCTCTGTTTTTTGCATGCTTACAGTACATACCCACAAACACAGTCACATTCTTCAGAAATTCAGTTGTTGTGTAGTTCTGTGCTATTTGTTGTTTGTCCTTGGTGCTAGGGTTGTTGATGCTTGTTGCGTTGTTTGTTTTTTGTTCTCTCTTTGTGTGCTTGGAGATGCTCCTGATGGTTATGGATTATTATGGATTTCCCATAATGGCTGTAGTGGCTGCTGGAGGGTACACTACAGGCTTCCTCTGTGTGCCTGTGGAGGTTGAGATCCTGCCTCTGTTTCCAAGGCCATGGGGAGGAGATAAAACTTTTCACATCTTCAGACTGTAGGAGGAAAAATCCCTGTATTTGGGAAATAGAGTGATCTAGAGAAATCAGACTCACATCTGTTAAATAGCGTTTCTTTGATCTGAATGCCAAAGATGCACTGGTGGTGTAAATTCAGAAGGAAGTATCTGAAAAGTGGGTATTTGAATATGGTCTACTTTTGCTTCTGCAGAGACACAAACTCAAACACTGATAGCATAACATTGGGGTAATTTTAGCGCTCCATCCAGTGGGTCATCAGAAATGTCAAATTCTAAGTTGTTTGATCATTTGATTAATTTAATTTGTATCACACACATAGACAGCAAGCAGACACTATCAAAACATGAAAAGATCAATTTAGAAAGAAACTTAGAACTTAGAAAACTTTTACTGTCATTTTGCATGCACAGAGTGCACACAGAACGAAATTTCATTTACATACAACCCACAACAAGAACAGAACTCAACAATCCAACAGTTGATGGCAACAGGTCAAAAGCTGATGTATAGCCTGGTGGACCCACAGCGGACTCCGCAAAACCTCTTCCCAGATGCCACGGGCTGGGGACACACAGCGCTGGATGGAGGGAAGAGGATCCCCATGATCCTCCCCGCTGTCCTCACTGCCCTCCTCAGGCCCCTCCAGTCGGAGGCGACACCGCCTCCACATCAAACAGAGAGACAGCTGGCCATAATGTTCTTCATGGCGCACCGGCAGAAGGTTGTGAGGATGGGCGGGGGCAGGTGGGCTCTACTCATGCTCCACAGGAAGCACAAGCACCTCTGTGAGATGTTCCCCTCTGCCATCCAGTGAGCGGACGTTGGAAAGCAGGATGGTTGGGAGCGGCGTTCTGTAGGGGTTAGCGGCGTTCTGTACGGGTTAGCTTTTAGCTTAGTTGTTAAACCACCGCAACAGCCGCGCCTCCGCCGCCAGTCACACTGCCCTCGCTTGCTCCTCCTCCTGCGCTTGCTGCCCCTTGGGCCGTGGGACCCGTGCCCGAAGCAGTCCGAAGCCGCACAAACAACCGAGAGTAGTAGTAGTTGTAGTTAGGAGTCCAAAAACACGACATGACGGCAACTCCAGCAGCCGTTGGTGGTCAAGCATCGATCCACTGGGTTGTTGAGTAGTCTGCATCGTGCTTTGCGGCATATTTTTGTTAAAAAAAACAACAACAATACAATAAAGAGATAATAAATAAATAAAAAATAATAACTAATAATTAAAAAATAAGCAAAAATTACAAAAATTACCGCAAGTTGGCGGGAGCTGTCAGGGCGCAGCCATGGCAACAGAAATTCAAACAGTTGATATAACAAACAAACTGGCATGCAGCCAATTAAAAGTAATGCACAGAGTATCAGTGATTGTTATCCCAACTGCCAGCACAATACTGGATGGGCACACAAAGGATACTTAGGGAGGGATCATCAGTATGAATGTTCAGACAGCAAAATGGCTGTAAGTAAATGAAGTAAAAAAAATGTACACAAAAATTTCAATTAATAGAATCTGTTCAAATAAAAAGGTAAATGGCTAGAATAAATTAGTTAAATTAATGGTAAGCAAAACTAAGGAACCAAGAGTTTTTAAAATACCCAGAGTAAAGTGAATTAAAAGTAAAATATGGAACTTGGAAAATAAATAAACCATGAAAAATGTCATAAACTCATAACAATGATTATGATAATTATAGTAAAGAATTTTTATTTGTAACCATGTTACCTTTTTGTATGCCTTATGCTCAAAGCAGGTGATGTATCACTAAGTATGTTTGTTATGAAAACTAATAAGATACTATCTATAGATTCAACTTCTGCGTGAAAAGGACGGATTTGCATTTTTTTTTAAACTATCTACTTGTCAGCATGTCAGTGAGTTTGTTGTAATGATGTAGAGCAGCAGAGCAGAAAGTGAGGAGAGACATTTTGTGGAGACAAGGTTTTTCTTCCTGACAAGTATATATCATCAACAAAGCAGCAAAATTAAATCTTGAAATGATTGATGACTTGACTGAAGAGAAGCAGGTAGTGTGAAAATAATTGGACATTTCTCAAACAGGTTAGTATGGATGAGATAGTCCCAGGGGTGGGCAGCAAATACTGCTGTTAGTTATGGGTCTGAAGTTTTCAAAAGACTGTTAAAGTCAGATTCTTTTAAACTTTTGGGATAAAATAATCGTCTACCTGTAGATGTGACTGATGGGAGGCTTTCAACAAGACTTACACAAAATAAGCAACCCTGATCCTCCTTGGCTGGTTTGGCCAAATATTAAAATAAAAGAAATGACAGCCTTTTTTTTTTTTTTTTTTTTTTTGCTCTTGGTGCAAAAGAGCACAAGCATCAGCAATTAGGGAAGCCCACAGAGCCAGTGTTCCAAATATAGTTTAAACCATAATTTTGAGGGGAAGATAGATATCTGGAAATGGAAAACCTCGTTTGGTTCTTAAGACAAGAGGGTTTTTAAGTCTCTTCCACCGACAGCATAACTTGATTTTACCAGCTTGTTAATTTCCCCCCTTACAAGTCATAGCAAATAGAAGAAGTTTCTAGTAGGGGATGCGCCTTTAAATTATTTTACAGGAAAGAGGGGATCAGTTTGAAGTGAACCAATATTTCAATATTTCCAAGATTGGTTATTATGACATCTGTTTTAAATTGGGGATTGTGTCTCAACATTCAAAAGTTGGAATAGTAATGGACCTACCAAAGATTATGTTTGGACAGGGATCCTTGCTTGAGCTTGTGGCATAAATCTGCCTGCACACTTTGATAGTGATAGTGATACTGACAAGTGAGTGATTTTTTTTTCTCCTTGAAGGCTTTACAACAAATAGTTAAGCTGGGGATAATAATGGCACTATCTACCTTTATTTTTTATTTTTATTTATTTATTTATTTTCTTCTTCTTTTTTCCTCTTTTCCCTTATTTTCTTTTTTTTCCTTTTTTTCTTTTTTTCTTTCTTTTTTTCTTCTTTTTTTCCTAAAAAAAGGAAAAAAAGTGGAAAAAAAGGAAAAAAAAAGAAAAAAAAAGATCTAACTTTATTGTATATTATTTTCCATAGTTGGGGTACCCAGGGTGACTTCACCACCACCCAGCCTTTACCTGCAGTCAAGGTGAAGCTGTTCACGGAGAGCACAGGTGTGTTGGCCCTGGAGGATAAAGAGCTCGGAAGGGTAAGTGATCAATTCATTTGGATAATGTTACATCTGTATTACCTTCTATAATGTGGTAACATGCGGTTGTGTTATATGATTGCCAGGTTGTGCTTCACCCAACGCCTAACTGCCCCAAGCAGTGTGAGCTCCATAAGATGACCCTTTCTAAAGGCTGCCCCGATAGTGACCTCAAAATAAAACTAGCCATTCGCATGGACAAACCACAGAATATGAAGCACTGTGGGTAAGTGACAATTGAAGCTGTAAACTGATGTCCCCTAAATGATTGTCACAGCATATGGATGCACCATTTATCAGAGTTTAGCAGAGCACCTCAGAGCTGTTTTCAGTGATTAAGTTTATATTTACTGCTCAAACTAAAATAGCCGAACTAAAGTAAATGTTTTTTTAACGCCTGGTTTTGGACCACAATACTTTATTAGTATGGTGTAGGGCCTCCTTTTGCGGCCAATACAGTGTCAATTCGTCTTGGGAATGACATATACAAGTCCTTCACAGTGGTCAGAGGGATTTTAAGCCATTCTTCTTGCAGGATAGTGGCCAGGTCACGACGTGTTGCTGGTGGAGGAAAATGTTTCCTGACTTGCTCCTCCAAAACACCCCAAAGTGGCTCAATAATATTGAGATCTGGTGACTCTGCAGGCCATGGGAGATGTTCAACTTCACTTTCATGTTCATCAAACCAATCTTTCACCAGTCTTGCTGTGTGTATTGGTGCATTGTCATCCTGATACACGGCACCTCCTTCAGGATACAGTGTTTAAACCATTGGATGCACATGGTCCTCCAGAATGGTTCGGTAGTCCTTGGCAGTGACGCGCCCATCTAGCACAAGTATGGGGCCATGGGAATGCCATGATGTGGCAGCCCAAACCATCACTGATCCACCCCCATGCTTCACTCTGGGCATGCAACAGTCTGGGTGGTACGCTTCTTTGGGGCTTCTCCACACCGTAACTCTCCCGGATGTGGGGAAAACAGTAAAGGCGGACTTATCAGAGAACAAAACATGTTTCAGATTGTCCACATCCCAAGATTTGCGCTCCTTGCACCATTGAAACCGACATTTGGCATTGGCACGAGTGACCAAAGGTTTGACCATAGCAGCCTGGTGGTGTATATTGACCCTGTGGAGCTCCCGACGGACAGTTTTGGTGGAAACAGGAGAGCTGAGGTGCACATTTAATTCTGCCGTGATTTGGGCAGCATTGGTTTTATGTTTTTTGGATACAATCCGGGTTAGCACCTGAACATCACTTTCAGACAGCTTCCTCTTGCATCCACCGTTAATCTTGTTGGATGTGGTTCGTCCTTCTTGGTGGTATGCTGACATTACCCTGGATACCGTGGCTCTTGATACATCACAAAGACTTGCTGTCTTGGTCACAGATGCACCAGCAAGACGTGCACCAACAATTGGTCCTCTTTTGAACTCTGGTATGTCACCCATAATGTTGTGTGGATTGCAATATTTTGAGCAAAACTGTGCTCTTACTCTGCTAATTGGACCGTCACAGTCTGCTCTTATTGGTTCAATGTGCAATTAATGAAGATTGGCCACCAGGCTGGTCCAATTTAACCATGAAACCTCCCACACTAAAATGAGAGGTGTTTCAGTTTCATTGTCCAACCCCTGTATATACATAATGGAAGAATAAAAAGGCATCTGGGCTTTACTATACTAAACCAAAGAAAATCAACAACATCAACGTTCTAACTGTGTGTCTGGTAATGTGTATGTGGATTTATCAAAGCAGCAAGATGGCTCTGGGTCTGCTCCAAATATAGCTGCAAATATGTGTAACATCATAAGAGGAAGGATATGCATAAACTAGCATAGGAAGGTTAGTTCATTAAAACCTCTGTATTTTTGTGCCCCTGCAATGAACTGGTGACCTGTCCAGCTACAGCTGTCAGGGTGGGGGGGGGGAATCGGAAGGACTCAGTTGCGGAGTGAGGGAAAACAAGGTTTATTGAACAAAAACAGGGAAGTGTCCAGACAAAGTACAAAACAAAGCTGTGGAAAACTGTGATCAAAGTAACAAAGCAATGAGCAAACAAGACTGTGGTAAAACTATGACAAAGTAACAAAATAAAGATAAACAAGACTATGGCAAAACTGTGACTATGGCTGTGGCTGTGGCAGAACTATGACAAAGACAAACCTGGCGTGGGGGAGACGACGGACGAAAGGACAAGACAAGACAAGACAAGAGTAGACTAGAACGACCCCGCACCAGACAAGGGGAAACGAGGACTATTTAAACACATGAGGGAGGGAACCCCAGGTGTACACAATAGGTAATCAAGACGAGACATTCCCCCAGACGTGACAACAGCCTCCCTACGGCCCCTTTTGGAACTAACGCTATAGAAAATGGATGCATGGATCCCTTTGCTTGGTAGCTGATGTGGTGGGTGATAGGTTGTATTTAATGGCAAGCAGAACAAAATAAAAATGGATTAAAGCTGAGTAATTAGGACATTTGTCGATCCAGAATCAGATGTGAAGGAATCAAGTGATTACTGGTCTTTCTCAATTTTCTCTCCAAAGCAGAGATAAATAAAAAGGCGATACATTTTGTTTTCAACACAAAGATCTCTTCACAGAGGGAGACAACAAGGTATCTAGAACCACCAAGTTACGGCAAAAATAATCGCTCCAAAAAAAGGAGGACATTGCACAAAGCTATAAAAACAGACTAAAACAGAGAATCACTCCACTAAGACTTCAGTTGGAGAATAAACAAATCAAAGCAAGACTATGACTCACTTGACAAGACAAGGGCTATTGAACGCTAGAAATGATCTGACAATCAAAGCACTCTGGGACAAGACAAAGTCAACGTGGACTATAAGTACACATGAGCGGAAACTAGTGACAGGTGGACTCACTAAGGAATCAAGGAAGACAGACTGGTGGTACAGGAGGAAGAGCAAGTCACCTGAAACAATATGAGAATTACTATTTTTTTTAAAAACAAGACTACTGACAGAATATACATGAGACCAATACATGACCAAGACATAGCAAAAAAGTTGTGGAATTTTTATTTCAAACAACAGTCTTAGTCTTTTTGAGAAAGTAAGAAATATTAATTTAGTAAAAGTGAATTTCATGAAGAGCTACCAAGCATGATCATAAAATGAGTTCATACGTCGTACCTAGCTGATCTGAAGGAAAAGGTAGTTACTTTCTCTAAACCTCCCTCAATGGAGCGCAGGGTCTTACCTACAAACCTGCCAAGGAAATTTGTCTACACAAATGTATTAACCAACACATTCTTGAAAGCCATTAGCTGTGCCTTTTTCCCCACTGACCAACCTGATTTACCTGGCAGTCTCCAAGACAAAATATGTTATTACACAGAAGTTCACTCAGAAACTTTTTTTCTATTACACACATTCAGATGATCGGGTCAGAATTTGGCCTAAATAACATGAAAGCATGGAACCATCCTGCCTTGTATCGATGATTCATGTTTGCTGGTGTAATGGTGAAGGGTATCTTCTTGGCACACTTTGGGCTACTTGGTATTAATTGAGCATGGTTTAAATGCTGCAGCCTACCTGAGAAGCTGAACATGTCCCTTTAAGACCACAGTGAACACATTCCTGCAGGATAATCCACCATGTCACAAAACTCAAATCATCTCAAACTAAATTTTTAAACATCATCTTAGTAATAATAATACATTTTATTTAAAAGCACTTTTCTAAATATTCGAAGACAGTACTTAAAAACTGGAGGATTTTGAACTGAATACACTGTGCTCACCCACACCCATGACACATCACTTCCAAACATGCAGCTTTTGGATGGACTCTAGTTTATTTAAAATTTTTGATGGTGTTCCGTAGAATAGTAGTCAATTCTTGAGGTGATGAAGGAGTGGATGAGGGTTTCAGCAGCAGAGAAAGAGTGATGGGGGGAGACGGGCAATGTTCCTGCAATGGGTTTGAAAGAGTTGGGTAAATTAAAGTAATTGAAAAAGTGTGTGTCTTATGTCTACATTTAGGGTTAGGACATCGGTCGTTTTTCAGCAGAAGAGGTCAGGATTGATTTATAAAGTACTTCCACTAGAATACTGGAACTTGTTGTTCTTTGGAATGAGAACTCAGGGATGTCATGTTAAAATATCTTACAAAGTAAAAACATATCCATACATGTGAGAGCTTTTGCTGTCTGTCACCCAAAACTTATACTTATAATGAATTTTACAATGGGGTATTTTTTTCAATGAGCTTTTATTATCAGACTGATGTAAACCGGTACTTAAGGGAGCATTCCAACATGCACCCATCTAAAATACGATAGTTTGCTTCCCTCTTGTGGATAGCATATGTTACAACACCAATATCAAGCTCATTTAAATTGTGAGCACCTTTTCGAAATATATTGTTCATTCTTTGTGCGTATGTCAACCCTATACACCAAATAAACTGAATAAGATATCAGTCACTTACAGTTCAAGAATGATATTATTCAATTATAAAATATATATCAATAAATCTGTCCATGTATATTAATATCAAATTACTGGATGATCAGGGTTTTATGAACATATAGAAAATGTGCCTTTGACCTCAAGAAAGTTTTGAGACAATTTTCATAATTAATACACTAATAGGCTTTAACCTAAAAATATTTAACTACCTGTTAACACATCAACATCTCAGCTGCTGTTTCGCTGACCTCGTGTTATATACTAATATAACTGTTAAAGACATCCTCTCCTATCTCCTGTTAACTTCAGTAAAAGCTAAAGTTAACATTTCAGCCTTGAAGTCCCATCAGTAAGGTTTTAGAGATTCTACACACCTGATTCAGATAACACTGATCACTTTTAAAGACGGTTCAGCTCTGCACAGGACTGCTGATGTTGTGTTGATGGGAATCAGGTGTGTAAAAGCAGGGTAATTTCCTAAACCTGCAGGACCCCGGCCCTCAAGGCCTGGAGTTGCCCAGCCCTGCACTAGACTACACAAACTGAAAGACAAACATAGTGTCCTTGCTACAGGGAACTGCACTTAATTTACCCGTTTCATAGTGTTCTTTTTGGCATGATCATTACCGCGGAACTACTGTTGTACAAAAATACCTTCAAATAGATTGTAATATGGCAAATGAAAGACAATGATTCTGAACAATTCACTGCTTGGAAGACAGGCAGTCAGTCATTTATAGTCCTAATTTAACTTTTTTATAATTGTTTGTGATATATATTTAACTTTTTGTTAGGTCAGGAGAAGATGAGCATTGGGCTCAGCAGGAGGAATAAAATGAAGGGGGCAGGTTCTGCAGATGCTGAGCTTATGTTTAGAGGTTTGGTGGCTGCACGTCTTAGGACTGAGTTTACCTACTATAGGATGGTGTCAGACTGGAATGAGTTTATTTCCATTTGGCGAAATGGAGACGTTTTATGTCATGTAGTTGACGAATTGCTTATTCAGAGTTTTTGAGTGGGGGGGCGGGCTTTAAGGATGTTGTATTTGAGTGTATGTAACAAATTTAATTATGAGTGTTAATTGTAAGTTAAACATTGGACCAAGAAACGGTGACCAATGTATGTATGTATGTATGTATGTATGTATGTATGTATGTATGTATG